>QEOT01123976.1:0-60135 GCA_003123785.1 Pterocarya stenoptera
CAAAATGTAGACCTCTGTAGTTTGAGAGGCAACTAATTACATCACAATGTGTCTAAGCGTTGTAGTAGGTATTTCCTTTGTATATTTCCTATGTACTTGGGCTATGCCTATTCATGATAATAAAATTCTTATTAATTATCAAAAAATAAATGTGTCTAAGCGTCACAATTAGTAAAATTTGTAATGATCAAAGGAAAGCACTAGCAATTTTTAATTTATATTTTACAATAATTTTTTTGATTGGTAAATAAGAATTTATTGATCATAAGTATAGGCAAAAGCCCAAGTACACGACATATACAAGAGCAATGCCTAGGAGTGGTGTTCTAGCAATACAAGAAATTCATGAATGCTCATGCTATTAAAATCAATTACAATCGACCTACAGGACAAAGTATTAAAAAAGAAAGTTCTAAGTTCATCCATTGACCACTCACAATCTTCAAAGCTTCTCTCGTTCCTCTCCCTCCAAAGACACCACCATAGGCAGATCGGAACCATCTTCCAAATTGCAGCAATATGAGAAGTGTCTTGAAGGCCTCTCCATGAGGCTAAGAGATCGATCACCCTTCTTGGCATCACCCAAGCTTCACCCACCTTAGCTAAAAAATCCATTCCAAAAGGCCGTGGCAATCTCACAATGCAATAGTAGATGATCAAAGAACTCCCCGATCTTTTTACAAAGACTAGTCAAAACTATAATTGAAACCTGTTGGAATCATTAGAAAGGGCAACAACTTATCCTCATCATCATCCCACAAATTAGGGGTCTCACAACTTCCCCTGCTCAAATCCTTGACAAATTTGCCAGGCTATTTCTTTTTGAAATGGCTGAAATCCTAAATTCCAGGCAGGAAGTGGCTGTAATACCATTTCTAATGACCCTACAAATAAATAAAAAAGTATCATTCATTCCTTCCAGGCACTATGGATCTCATTCACCAAGCTCCTATTCACCACCATCCTGTAGATATCAGGTGTTACAAGGTTAGTCCGAATGCTTTCAATTTTCTCGCTCAACAAACAGTCCATCATAACTGCTTTTCCCTCACTTACTCACTCTCCAAGAAATTAGAGTTGGCCGGGGGGTGGTAAGTTGGCCAGTTATGCTAGTAACTTCGGTTGCTAGGAACTAAAAACCATAAAATGAAAGTAAAAGCTTATATTCTCTCCCTATCACTCAGTTTCTTGGAAACCAAACAATCAGCTTAATATTAGTAGCTTCTCAATTACACACATGGACAGAGCCTAACTGCATATATACAAGGATTAAAACTAGGACAAATAAGAATCAATAGAAACTACTCTCCAACTAAGAATAAGAATTTAATCAAAGAAGTTACAAAACCGAATTGAAAACAGATTTCAGAAAAGAAAATGAATAAGAATCACAAAAACAAAAAACAATAGCTAGGTTCAAGTATTAGATTAGATGCAAAGAAAGAAAAGGTTAGAACACGAACCGAAAATTGTAGTTGGACTAATTGGTGACCGCCACCATTTTCCGCGAATCGCGACGTGCTCTCTCTCTCTCTCTCTCTCTCTCTCTCTCTCTCTCCAGAAGCTCTGTCGAGGTCGAGAGCTTCTCTCCTCTTATCTCTGGTTTTGAGGCGGAGGTATTTTCCCGGCGAGGCTGGGGGGGAGTTTCCGTTATAAGACCCGTGGCTATGAGGTTGGGGAAGGAGCGCAATCTGAGTTTACAGAGGGAGGGGAGAAATTGGAAAGGAAGGCGGGGGGAGGAGAAGAGTATGGGCGTTTCGGTAAATTCATCTTATCGCGAGGAGGCTTCCTTCCTTGTCTCTAGTCTCTACCGTCACCAATCTCTATTTTTTATTTATTATTATTTTTTAATGCTGAGAGACAAAGCTTTTGTTTGTTGTCACGACTCACATTTTAGTCGGTAGTCCCGTAATAACTGCTCAGAAAATAGTATTTTTGAGCTAAACTGCTCAGAAAATAGTCGATCTGTTGAGACGTTTGACGCGAAAGTTAATCATATGTATATATATAATATGTTAAAAGATTTTTTTTACTATTATTATTTTGTATTTTGTATTTTATTATATACCCATACTTTTTAATTTAACTAGTTTATATAAATAGTTGCTAAATAAAATCATTTAAAATATATATTAAAATGTATTTTGTATTGTATTATTGCTTTATAAATACAAAATCCTCATCATCTGGGTTTTGAAATTGGAACAAACAATACCATAAACGTGTTTTCGCGATTTGTACTTTTTGTCATTAATAAGACTCCAAATGAACATGCACAGCGAAAACAAATATGCGAACTACAAACTACAATTTACTTATCGAGTGCAAAGTGGAATTGAGGAACGGAGTGATGAACTTATGGTTCGTATCGATTAGTCTTGTTCATTTAACAAGTTATTATTCCAGTAGAAGTAACAATTATTCGGAGACTTTGATTCCATACTGCCACAAATATCAAGTACAGTAACAAGTGGCCTCGTTAGGTTACGCAGTTTAGATGAGATAAGATAAGATATTTTGTTGAAAGTTGAATAAAATTTTATTAAAATATTATTTTTTAATATTATTTTTATTTTAAATTTTAAAAAAATTGAATTGTTTATTATATTTTGTATGAAAGTTTAAAGAAATTGTAATAATGAAATGAGATAAGACAAGATAATTTTGTATATCCAAATTGGACGAATTTGCTTAACAAGATGTTGCAATTTGCTTTGGCAGCTTTGCATACAAGAACAAAATCGAAGTTCCAGTATAAAAGTAAGGTGATACAAAACACAAAAACATAAATCATCCACTCTATAATCCT
The DNA here is from genome assembly GCA_003123785.1 of Pterocarya stenoptera. Classification (NCBI taxonomy): domain Eukaryota; kingdom Viridiplantae; phylum Streptophyta; class Magnoliopsida; order Fagales; family Juglandaceae; genus Pterocarya; species Pterocarya stenoptera. The sequence continues at coordinate 2,810 of QEOT01123976.1, forward strand.
CTTCATAAATCAAATTACCAAAAAAAAGTGGTTACTAATTTCGATCAGCGGAATTCTCCTTGTCTAACAAAAAGAAATAAGACAAAAAATACAATGTATTAGATGCTTGAAAAGAAAATATATGCAAGAGGACGAATTACAATCTCTAACTTCTTTCAGTCTTCCGAGTCAAATTACCCGGCTGCTTTCTTGCTTTTCTTAGCCTTCACCTTCATTTCTCCACTCCTCAACTTCATCTTCCCACTCTTCTCCTACTTTCCAGCACACCCCCCATCTTCAACCGACAAATTAATATTCTCTTTCGTTATACCTTCATCCTTCTTCCCCTTCGCAGCCAATAACTCATCTCTTGTCTCTGTTTATTAAGGCATATGTGCAATCGGTTACACCAGAAGAAATACTTACAGCCACACCAGAAGAAATGCCCCCAACAGACTGCCAATATTCCTTCAAGCACTGATGGAGCTCCTGCCACATCACCTAGCAGTGGTACCAATGTGATTTAGATGATTCTAGATGGAATAATTCTCATAACAGAATGTACTGTGAGTTGACCTGTAATGCCTTTAAATACTGATGTAAAGGTTGAGACTATAATGATGAAATATACGGTAGTAAACGTTTCTTCCAAATTGTCCTTTTTTTCTCTATGACTTTTTGTCAAACAACTCACATTCTATTATGGTAATCAGAGCCTCTAAGGACTAGCGTCCCTATTCGCATCCTCTTCATTACAACATGGCCACAGAAAAACCCAATCCCACCAACAACTACTCAGTCATTTCCTCTGCATCTCATTCCATTCCTCAAAAACTTACCATTGACAATTACTTGTTATGGAAAGCCCAGATTCTTCCTTTTCTTACAGGTCATCAATTAGAAGGCTATATTGATGGATCTATTTCCCCACCTCCTTCATCTATTAATGGTGCCCCAAACCTAGAATACAACAAATGGCTTCTTCAAAATCATTTAATCATCTCAGCCATAAATTCCTCACTTATCGACACTGTCCTCTCCCAAGTCCTAGAGTGCACCACCTCTCGTCAAGTTTGGGATACACTCCATGGCATGTTTCCAGCCCAAACGTCTACCCATATCATGCAAACACAGTATTGCTTAGCTACTCTCAAAAAAGGGTCTGAAACCATCACTCAATACTTTCATCGAGCTTTATCGCTCTCAGCCTCTCTAGGTGCCTCGCAGGTTTAAGAACTAAGTTTGAGTCTCTAGTTACCTCTATAACCACACGGCCCGATCCTCTCACAACTTCTCAAGTCTACAGTTATCTTCTCAATCATGAGTCCTGTTTAGCTCATCAGTCCGAAAGTTTGCTCTCAGGTAGTCCGCTACAAGCCCATACCACCATCACTAGGCCACCTGCACCTTTTTTCAATAGGGCTCGTGGTCATGGCCTAGGTTGTGTCCCCTTTTTAAACACTAATCCCTTTACCAACTCATCCTCCAACAGACCCGTATGTCAACTCTATCACAAAACTGGTCACACTGTTGCATCCTGCTATCAACGTTTTAATCAAACGTTCCAGCCACCTTCTACAGCTTCTCCCACAGCAAATTACACGGCTCACTCTCTTTCAACCACCAATTCAAATGCGGGGTTCCCAGACACAGCAGCCACAAATCACTTCACAACAGATTTCTCTAATCTCAACTTGGACTCAGCTCCATATCATGGCACGGACCTTGTCAACATTGGGGATGGCTCCTCGTTTCCCATCTCAAGCACTGGCACTGCTCATCTCTTTACTCCCAGTGGCAAATTTCTCCTTAGCAAACTTTTACATGTTCCTCAAATTACTCGAAATCTCTTGTCTGTCCGTCAATTCTGTTATGATAATTCTATTTATTTTGAGTTTCACTCTTCTTGTTTCTTTGTGAAGGATTTACAAACTCAAGTTGTGCTCCTCCAGGGTCCCGTTAGGAATGGACTCTACGAACTTCCCACCACTGCAGATTCTATATCCACTCATTCGGCCACTGCATGCATTGGTGAAAGGACTTCCTCCAACATGTGGCACTCATGGCTTGGACACCCTTCCCCTAGAACAACTTCGTTTACCATTCGTCAGTTTCAACTTCCTCATAAAACCATCACAGCACCTTCATTATGTTCTACGTGTGCTCAAGCCAAGACTCATGCTCTTCCTCATCCACCGTCACCTTCCTGGTCCAATAAAGCTTTTGAGTTACTGTTTCTAGATGTTTGGGGACCTACACCTATGATGTCCTCTTCTAGTCATAGATACTATCTTTCCATTGTAGATGACTTTGCGAAGTTTATTTGGTTTTTTCCCCTTCATGCAAAATCTGATGTAGCCTCTATCTTTGTGGCTTTTTTACATTATGTAAGCAACACTTTTTCATCTAATGTTGTCTCCATTCAAACATATTGGGGTGGCGAGTTTCGTCCTCTACCCTCCATTCTTAAATCTTTTGGAATTAGTCATCGCATCACTTGCCGTCACTCTCATGCGCAAAATGGCAGCATTGAATGACGCCATCACCATATGTAGAAACTGGATTGTCACTCCTATCTCATGCCTCCATTCCCACCAAATACTGGAAAGAGGCTTTTCAAACAGCAGTGTTTCTCATAAATAGAATGCCTACACCAATCCTACAAAATCAATCTCCATTCAAAAACTTTTTGGACAAACCCCTGATTACATTTTTTTTCGGACTTTTGGATCAGCCTGTTGGCCTAATTTTCGTCCTTTTAATCACCACAAAATTGATTTTCGTTCCCAGTTATGTGTTTTCATGGGATATACCCCCGATCAGAAATGGTATAACTGTTTACACATTCCTACTGGGTGAACTTATATTTCTCATGATGTGCGATTTGACGAAAATCAATTCCCTTTTCACTCTCAACCCACATCCGCACCAGAAGACCCTCCCAATCAATCCTTCTGCTTTCCACTCTAAAAAATCACTGATGGGCCGTCTATCACCCCAACTCTACCAGATCACACTTCCTCAAACCCAGACCCACACACAAACTCTACTTAAAAACCAACCCCAAACTCAGACCCAAATCCTACTCCAAGCCCACAAATACTCAGCCCACCCATCCTACCATTACCTTAGGGTTCTTTCGAAAACCAACCTTTTGAAAACCTCCCCTCTTCGACAAACCCTAACCCTTCATCCTCAACCTCTGCGTCGTCTCCCTCAAATCTCCAAGTCTCTCCTTCTTTCACTCCTACTCATGTTACTTCAATTCACCCCATGCAAACTCGCTCCAAATCCCCCATTCAGTGTCGTGTTCAATGCTCGGATGGGACCGTCCCTTGGCCTCCACCGAAAACTGCTTTCACACACTCTGTTTCCTCTATTTCCTCCATCCCTGAGGAACCCTCTTCCTACACCGAAGCCAACAAATTTCCTGAATGGCGCACTGCCATGAATGAGGAATTTCAGGCACTTCTTCGAAACACAACTTGGGATCTTGTCCCTATCTTCTCCCATCTCAATGTCTTAGGATCAAAGTGGATCCTTAAGACAAAACGGCATGCTGATGGCTCTCTTGAGCGATGTAAAGCTCACTTGGTTGCCAAGGAGTACCATGAACAGGCTGGCATTGACTTTACAGAGACCTTTAGTCTGGTTGTAAAACCATCTACCATCCATCTTCTCATCTCCATAGCTGTTCGAAACCAATGGCCCCTTCACCAACTGGATGTTTAGAATGCATTCTTACGCGGGGACCTGAATGAGGATGTCTACATGCAATAGCCTACTGGGTTTGTAAACTCTGACTTTCCTACTCATGTCTGTAAATTGCGTAAATCCATCTATGGTTTGAAACAAGCTCCTAGGGCTTGGTTTGCCAAGTTGAGTACCAAATTACTTGCTCTCGATTTTTTCAGCTCAAAATCATATCCATCTCTGTTCATTTATACCACTGCTAATACTTCTGTTTTTCTTCTAGTATATGTGGATGATATTATTGTTACTAGTTCACACTCAGCACTCATTCTTGATATGATTAATGCCTTACGCACATCCTTCCCTGTGAAAGATCTGGGTGCCTTGCATTATTTTCTAGGCATAGAAGTGTTACACACATTTACTGGTTTGTATCTCTCACAGCATAAATATATCACTGATTTGTTGTCTCGCACCAACATGCATCAATCTAAACCAGTTTCCACACCTATGGCTATCTCGACCAAACTCACTGCCTTTGATGGAAATGCCTTTGAAGATCCCCAACTCTACCGTAGTGTTGTTGGAAGTCTTCAATACCTATCATTCACTAGACCAGATATTTCTTTTGCTATTAATAAAGTTTGTCAATACATGCATAATCCCCGTTTACCCCATTGGCAAGCTGTCAAGCGGATTCTCCGCTATCTTCAACTTACTACAACTATGGTCTACATTTTTCCTTCAATTTTTCTCTTGCTCTCATTGCTTACTCTGATGTTGACTGGGCTGGTTGCCTAGATGATAGGAAATCTACTAGTGGACTGTGTGTCTATTTGGAAATCACCTCATTTCTTGGAGATATAAGAAATAGCCTACTGTGGCAAGATCCTCCACTGAGGCCGAATATAAAGCAGTTGCTAATGCTACTTGTGAAATCATTTGGGTACAATCCTTACTGAAAGAACTTGGCATTTCTCTAACTACTACATCTTCACTTTATTGTGATAATATTGGTGGCACATACTTATCAGTTAATCCTGTTTTACATACTCGAACTAAACATGTTGAGATTGATTATCATTTTGTCCAAGATCGTGTGGCGGCCAAAGCACTTCAAATCTCCTTTGTCTCAAGCAAGGACCAGCTAGCTAATATTCTCACCAAGCCACTCACCATTACCAGATTCACTGAACTGCGATCAAGCCTCAACATTTCACCAGTGCCGCTAGCTTCGAGGGGGGATATTAAGACATATGTGCAATCAGTTACACCAGAAGAAATACTTATAGCTACACCAGAAGAAATGCCCCCAATAGACTTTGCCAATATTCCTTCAAGCACTGATGGAGCTCCTGCCACATCACCTAGTAGTGGTACCAACGTGATTTAGATGATTCTAGATGGAATAATTCTCATAACATAATGTACTGTGAGTTGGCCTGTAATGCCTTTAAATACTGATGTAAAGGTTGAGACTATAATGATGAAATATATGGTAGTAAATGTTTCTTTCAGATTGTCCTTTTCTTTATATGACTTTTTGTCAAACAACTCACATTCTGTTACTATTAAAATAACTTTGTTCTTCAACTTAGCCAACTTCTTCAAGTGTTTCAACTCACCAAAAACCCCTACTTAAGTCTTGTCTCCCTTTGTTCTCTTCTTATCCTCCAATTCAACGATATCCATTTCACCATTCTCACTGTCACCAACATCCCCACCCTCAATCTCATCACTCCCCACTTCATCTTCATGAATCACCTCACCTACATTCCCGTCCATATACCTTACTTCATGAATCCTCCCCCTATTTTTCCCCACACGCTCACATTTCTTACCCTTATCTTTGCCAGCCTCTTCACCCTTTCCCTCCTTTTTTATTCCCTCAATCCTCAACCTTACATCTGGCACCGCCTAATAAATCGATAAAGCCAATAAGTCCAGCAGCTTCAAATGCAATGACCTCACACCGGCTCACTTTCGTGGCACAATCTCCACAATCCCCTCGATCGCAGCCACCACAATCTCCTCCTTCTCCATACTCACCCTCGCCACCTTCACGACACTACAAGTCCCTGTTCTCAAGAATAACAAGACTGAAGAACACGCCTTCTCAATTTGCTCCTACCAATTCTAGTGCTTCAGGTCCATGGGCATCAGAATCTTTGTCTTCTTATAAAAGTGCTTCCCCAACAACCCTGGCAAGAGGGGCACAACCCTCTTGTCTGCAAAGAATGTGTCAAACGAATCACACAACTTCCTCTAGGCCTCAAATGGGCGATAGTCCGATTTCAGCTTGGACAACTTGAGGACTTTGGAGACAAGTACTTAGTCGGAATCGATCTTAGATTTGGCAGAGGCTTTGGTAAGATTAGAGTGGGATCGATCGTCGATGATGAGGCAAAGCTCTTGGGAGAGGTAGGGGGATTGTATGGCGTATGGGAGTAGGATCTTATGGGGGTTAGTGCAAGATTGGGCAGGTATTTTCTTGAGGGTGAGTATGAGGTAGACAAATTCATCTTGCTCTAAAAGTTGGGGTTTTTGGTCCCCGACTTGGAGTTTCTCCATTTCAGAAGTGAGGTGACAGTCATGTGGATGGTGGTGGAGCTGACCCTAGAGAGCGTTTGGACTGGTAATGGCCATGGAAGCAAATTATAGACAAAAAAAACAACCAATCGTCACAGCCTGTACCCGACGATGAATCCTTATAACCTAAAATCCAGAAAATATAAAACTTAAATACAAAGATCCTCCAAAATCAAATGTCTCAAAAAATCTTTCAAATAGAATAAACTAAACACTTGTAAAATTTCTCTTATATCAGACTAATTCACTTATGCCACCTGGCATTAATCTCACATTTCTCTTTTAATCCCGTCACGTGCCATCTATTCCAACTGTCACAACCATCAAGTATTTGAAAAAAAAATAATAGATAAAGGAGTGAGTCCACCGACTCAAGAAGCAACAAACCTATACTAATGTATAAACATGAGCCAGTTACAAAATGCAGAAACAGGCAATTCTCAAGAACAATGGCAATGGTATTATCATAAGCATTTTATTGTAATAATAATATATACAAGACTTTAGGCACAAGCGTACTGAACAACATCAGAAACAAAAACAAAAACGAAGGCCATGTTTAACCCCATGACAGGCTTGTGCATGTCTGTGGTTAGCCAAACAAAACACAAATTATTGTTTTGTCACCAAAGGGATGCACTCAAAACAAAAGCCATGTTTAACCCTGTGGTAGGTTTCTACAATTTGCGGATAGCCAAGCAGAGCATAAATCACTTTGTCACCAAAGTTATTACACTCAAAACAGAGGTCATGTTTACCTTCGTGTCAGGGTTGTGCATTCTGCATATAACCAAGCAAAACATAAATCACTTTTCAAAAAATAATTGCATTCAGAAAAGAGGCCACTATTATATCTTATGGCATGGCTGAAGGCCACTAACATATCTTGTGGCAAAACCGAAGGCCACTATTAAACTTGCATATTTTATGCAGTAGAGAAACTAAGAAAAAAATTGCTCTCTACCCTAGTTATGATAAAATGTCACATTTTATAATTCAAATACGAAAATAATCGAGGTAGTTTTAATCATAAAATATGCAAGTTCCTCAAAATCAATCTCAGTTACTTTTTAGCAAAGTCTAACATAGGAACACCGTTCACTCAACTTTTGCAGTATGCAATCTAAGCTTTGACCCCGAACATAAGTAGTGTCACAACCTAGCTAAAAACATATCGCTAACACATTAATAACCCGTACCAAAACAAAACCCTACCTAACTAACAAAATTCTATAACCCGAACCATAGCTCAATAAGAAGCAAAATCCATAAGCCCTTAAACAACCATAAGAAAATATTCAAAACTCTTATGAATATTGGTGGCTCGGGTTTATCATGACCCACGCACAACATTCAAAACTCTTCTCCGCCAATAGATTAGCCCAAATTCCTTGGAAGTCGCTTAACCTTTGCCACAACACACATCCCCAATTACAACCATACTCCCAACAAATTAGAACACCAACTCACATTTTTACATCCATTTCCTCCTCCAATCACAACATTATAATTTATAATCATGGGACTATTCAAACGTCAACCAATCATGAGGTCACTCAACTACAAATCTCAACATACAAAACAAGGGCAACACAAACTTCTAGTAGGCACAAATACAAGAGCCACAAAATTAAACGATGGTTACAAGGCTAAGGCTTAAGGGTACCTTACCCAATCTCAGAGTGGTGGTCAGTCAGATTCTAGGGCATGACAATGCTGTCTAGAGACGTTCGAGATGCTCTGAGATAATTAAAAAAAATCAAAACTGAGTTCTAGATGATGAGGAAGCACACGACGGGAGAACAAAATCAAACAAAGTGGGAGAGAGGAAAGCTGAGATGAACGTGAGAGAGATCAAGGCAAAAGAGAGGGAGAGACAGGATGAGACATACCTTGGTGGAGTGGGGTGGCACGCTGGCTCCGGTGGCCTTTGTTGGTCGCTGCAGTCCTAAAATGCGACCCTATGAGAAGTCGACAGTGAGTTATAGAGAGAGAGATATCGCGAGAGCAATGGGCGAGGATCTTACTGGCGTCAAAAGATCAGGAGAGGGAAGTGGTGGCACTAATGTCCCATGGAATAAACACGCATAGGGGAGAAAGAGACGATGAGAGACTAAAGAGTGGGAGCTCAGGAAAAATCAAAGGGGTAAAAACAGAAGAAAAATTCTTAATGCAACCGGCATTTACAACTGGCGTGTAATTACCACATCATTTTAATGAAACAGTGTCTTTCATTTAAAGGGAGGACGAAAATCAGTAGTATCATCCAAGGTCCCTTCTCTAATAGAAACTGTGTGTTTCAATTAAATAAAAATACATTGTTTTGACTCTTCTCTCATTTGGGTCTCTTCTTCCTTCCCCTTTCCTTTTCCATGTGTCCTTTCAACCTTCATTCTACGTGTGACTCTGTTAAAGCTAGCAACACTGAACACTGTACATTTCTTCATAGCCAATAGCCGACCACTCACCAAACTGTTCCGTCTCTCATTCTTAGTTCTCTTTCATGCCTTTCTCTGCAATTAGGTCAGATCCCCATAACTAAAAAGCTGCCAAAAGTATTATTGTAATGTGAAATTGTTTTTGAAGATGATGACCATGAGATGTTACCACGTTTTCTAAATCTGATTGGCTGGCCACAACTCCCAACCTATATATGATACACAAATTGAGTTTCGGACCCCAGAAAGACACACGAAATGCTCAGCATAAATGGATTTTGGTATTTTTTAGTCACTCGAAATGGTCTGCATAAATGGGTTTGGGCGACAAAAATAGAGACTTCTCAGTTTCACTCCTGAGTGAAGTGTTGTTGGGTTCAGTTCGATGCTTTATTCTTCAATCGGTTTTCATTTTCTTTTCTGTCAGGTGATGAAACTTGTTACATCAGCCAATTACACTGCGGTTCTGCAGGGCAGTTGTACGTAACACTTTTAAAAAATGGAAACCTCTTTCCGTCCCATGGTGTGTTTTGCACTTTTTTTAAGATATTGCCAGCTAGTATTATAATTTTTTTTATCAATTTTTTAATAGTAATCGTTAAAAAATATATATAATTCTACTAATAGTCATATTCTTATTTATTAAATAAATTAATTAGTTAATTAAAATAATCACATGGTAAGTTTGAGTGGTAAGTTTGAGAGGCTCGACTAGCATTTTTCTCTTTTTTTTTTTTATTAAAAAAAAATCGAAGCAGGCCAGACTTTACTTAATTTTCTGATCAACTCACTCAACAATTATAATGGCCAGATCTTTATTTTTAAAATGAGCCCAACTCATCCAATCGAGTTTGTATGACTTCCTTTCTGGTTTTTCTTGGCTCAAGAACATTCGACTACAGCTTATTTCCCTCTCTCGGTTTTGGTTTCCTTGACACGGCTTAACACCATCTGACACTAATCTTCTGGGGGCAAAAATCGACATCAAAGATCTCTAACGACGCATCACCACTCGTCTTGGGTTTTTTTCCCTAGAGTGCTTCCCCGTTGCATATCTATTTCAATCCGAAGCTCTAGTAAAATTCTAGTCAAACCTTATTTTTCAGACTCACTGTGTGTTGAGTTTTACTTGTTATGTTGATAATTTTGATAGACTAGTGGTTACCCAGTGTTTTTGCCTTAGGTTTATTGTAGGGATTTTGAATTTTAGAGTTTCTTCAAGTGTTTGTGGTTTGTGGTTTTTGTAGTTGTGCTTCTGTTTGACACAACATCACTTGAATTTAGCGTTTATGCTTCTGGCCTTCTTACATTCTTTCATTCCTTTGTTTAGTGTTTGTGCTTCTAGACTTTGTTTCTGTCAATAATTTTCTAAGTCAAGTTCTTGGATTTGGTCAATTTTTATTAACTGTAATGGTACAACATTTTGGGTTCAATTCTGAGTTCCACGATTTGTTATTTTGAATTTTTAATGATTTGTTTTTGTTAAGAAGTAAAAGGAGCATATATAGCTCAACTTCAGCCTTACTTAAATAACTAGTGATTTTAAATTGTACTAAATTAGGGTTATTCTCCTTGACATGAATAAGGAAGCTCAACTATAAATAATTTGAAATCACGCTAGAAAATGGAAAAAAGAAAACCAAGTTAATAAAAATTGGTTCATCTGTTGTATAGTAATTTTGTGTTATCCTCCCCTTGTTTATTTTTGCTATTTAATGAGCAAATCTTGTGGATTATGAACTAAGTGTTAAATGTGGGGGCAGGGAGGATGATTGAAGTTCTCTAAAACGTGATAAGGTATGGTTGGAGTGCTTAGTTGTTTGGGAACCTCAATGTATGTAGGCGTCAGAGAACAAAAGATGGTCTGGATCATGTTGATTCCCATTGTATTTGGCTGGTTAGTGTGGCTCCATCCTATGATGCATTTGTTGGATTTTAAATAAAATTCGAAAACACCAAGATCTCTTGTCAAACCCATGTAGGAATATAATAAAGAGTGCATACATGTAGCCATTGGATAGAAGAGTACAGTGGTATGATCTTCCACGTCCAATATTCACTTTCTAAAAACTCACAATGATGGGATGTGTAAAGTAAAAGTGAATCTGGAGTGGGGACCATGACTATATAACATCTAGAATTTCAATTTTGCCCATCACAAAACAATGGAATTACATAGATCCTTAATAGGTCTCTACACATGAATTGGGACCATACCACTCACTTTATGCTCACGACTGACCAAAATCATAGGTTTCAAGAGATGTGTCAGCCCAGTTATGTCACTTTATTGATCACATTTATTGGATTTTACAAACATTATACAAACTTTATATTAAGCAATTTACAATGTGAAACTCCAACTCTATGTAAGTCTATTAATTTAAATAATGGAGAGAGACCTTAAAGACCGAAATTTACATTCTCAATTGAATACCTAGTAAAGCAATAGCTAAAACCTCTTATGAGTTATGAATTGGAAAGAGGCCTAGTATTAGGCATTTACATGCCTTGGAAAGAGGCCTAGTATTAGGCATTTACATGTCTAGAGTTGTCCAACTGAGGCTAGGCCCTATAAGCCAAATGAAAAGAAACTAGAATCAAGAACAGTTATCAACTTCTTTATTAGATATTCTGAGAGATCGAGGGGTTTCAAGTTTTATTATTGCCCTTCAAGTAATACTATTATTGAGACGAGTAATGCCAAATTCATTAAGGATATTTAAGATGGTGGGAGTTCACAATCCATAAATGTTATATTTGAAGAAGAACATATTGAAATGCCTCTAACAAATGCTGAAGGTGATGAGATGGTCACACCTGTCTTAGTACAGGATGCAAATGCAGATCATCAAATCATTTTTGAGTTGCCTATGATTTTATTCTATTTTGGTGTTTGCAAGGTTTCTTTTCAGCATCCGTAGTTACCTTAACTTTATCATTCTTCTTTTTTTTCTTGATGCCTTGATTTCCATGAGGGAAAACTGCCATGTGAGCACTTTTTGTTCTTTCTTATTTCAATCTCTCTTCCTCTTGTACACAATGGGCAATGAGCTCATTAAGAGTCCATTCTCCATTTGAGTATTATAATTAATGTTGAAATGATCAAATTATGTAGGAAGAGCAATTAGAATGAGATGCACAAAAAATTCATCAGAAAATTCTAACTTTAGTGTTCTCAATTTAGTAACAAGATTGGACATTTCCATAATATACTTCATTATGTTCCCTTTGCCATTATACCACATTGAGACGTACTTGTCTTTACCTTTTCCGATGCAACAAATCGGTTAACTATTTGACTTAGGTACATTTTGACATTTTCCTCTTCAAACATTGCACCTCGAATAGAATCAGGAATAAAATGTTTCATTATCATAAGACTCATGCGATTAGCGTGCTCCCATTTTTCATAAGTTGTTCTCTAATCAGCATAATTCTGATCAGTAGGTTTATGAGGCTCATCGACCTGAAGTGCATAGTCTAAATCCATACACCCAAGAACAATAGTAACATGCTCTTTCCATTTTGTAAAATTTGATCTATTAAATACTAGAATGTTATTCAAATTGACAGATATCGAGGATGCATTTACTATAAGAAAACAAAAGAAACTCACAATAAATAAACATCCCATTAATCTTGAAATATAAATAAACAAACCATAATTTTTGTCATGCAAATTTTAATCCAATTGAACAACAAGATCAATTAGATAATATGACAAAATTAAATAAAAAAAAATATGGTTTTATAAAAGTGGGTTCGTATGAGAGACTTAGTGCATCATTACAATCAAGTCTTTGGATAGTAACTACAACATGCAGGTGATCCTCTCCCAATAAGGCTAGTTATTGTGAATGCAAAATTGACATGGCCAAACAATAGCCTCTCTTTAGGCCGACTATTGAATGCATAGGCTAATCCAAAAATATTTATACAACCTGGCTAAACAATAGTCTTCCTTTTGGCTGACTATTGAATGCATAAGCTTATCTTAAAAAAGAAAATATGCAATTCACAAATAATCACCTTAACGATCTATGATCCGGCCAAATAACAACTTTTCTTTGAGCTAATTGTCCTTCACATGGATATAGATGTAACTTAATGCAACTCATTAAACTTTTATAACAATGATCACTTAGATGACATATCATTTTAATTTCTCTAAGTCACTTGTATGAATTGTCATTAAATATCTCAAAAAATAATTTTTCATGCAAATAAGATAATATAAAACAATATGTCTACAATGTAGAGATATTTCATTTTTTTTTATAAAAAAAATAATAATATTATAATCTGTTGGATCCTGGTCAAGATCTAGATTCGTGTCAAACCGGGTCAAACTGGGTCATGGGTGTGTGTCAAAGTCCATTCAGCCCACAGGTTTATTTATTTTTTAATAGCAATGCCTTATGACAAGGGTCCAAAACATGGGCCAAACTAACACACTAAACCCAACCTTCATTAGACTCAATTCACCTTATACTCATAATAGGAATGGACCTAGAAATTGGATCAACTTAAACCAAATCCAAGTCTTTAATTAAAAACCAGATACAATTAAAAACAAAACTCTACCTGAGTTTCTTATCTTTATGACCCGAGTCACTGTAGCAGTACAGGAACTGTGGCGCCATCACTATTCTGACCACTGGTCTGATCAACTAGACCATGTTTTCGGCAGATCTGGATGAGGGGATGCCGATAAGGACATTTTCGGCGTCCTCCCATGTCTCCGACAGTTCTTTTTAGTCAAAAAATTAAGAATACAAAAATAAAATAAACACTTTTGGCCACCAAAAGTAACGGTCTTTGACAGTTCCGTTGGGCTACACACCGGTGACGGCCACATAAACTTTAAAAAAAAAAAAATCTTATCACCCAAGAGCTCTAAAACTGAAAGTGTATGAACTGGAGGAAAATTACGAAATACGAAAAACGTATTTCATAAATACAACTTTATTTCCGCATAAATTTGACAAGTTGCTCTGATACCACTTGTTAGATTTTAAATAAAATCCGAAAACACCAAGATCTTTTGTCAAACTCATGTGGAAATATAATAAAGAGTGCATACATGTAGCTATTAGATAGAAGAGCGCAGCAGTATGATCTTCCACATCTAATATTCACTTTCTAAAAACTCATAATGATGGGATGTGTATAGTAAAAGTAAATTTGGAGTGGAGACCATGATCTTATATAACAACTAGAATATCAGTTTTGCCCATCATAAAATAATAGAATTACAAAGGTCCTTAATGGGTCTCTACACATAAATTGGGCCAGTACCATTTTATACTCATAACCTGATCAAAATCATGGACTTCAAGATATGTATTGTCTCAGTTATGTCACTTTATTGATCACATTTATTGGGCCTTATAAACATTATCCAAACTTTATATTTGGCAATTATACAATATGAAATTCCTAATCTATGAATTGTACCAAACTTTATACGTGGTACAGAAGGAACTGGCTGTTACATCAAGATATGAAACTTTCTACTATGCAGGCGGCAGAGCATGCTTGGCATCCTATAAATCTCACTTACAAGTTCATGCCCCACATGGAGAAAAGAAATTTTGTCGATGGGTGCCTCTTGATTAAGGGTTCCTAAAAATCAATGTGGATGGGGTAGTGTTTGCAAAGCAAAAGAGTGCTGGAGTGGGAGCTGTTCTAAGAGATGAAAAGGGTGGTGTGATCTTTTCAGCTTGTAAGAAGGAACATGAGATTAATAACCCTATTGAGATTGAAATGCTAGCAATTTTGAGAGGTTTGCAGTTATGCATATAATAGAAAATTGTTCATCTGGTTGATCAATTGTATTTTCATCTAAACATATACCTCCAAGTCAAGGTTTCAAGATTTATATGTCAATTTTATTTAATCATACCGCAAATAAAAAAAACCAATGTCAAGCCATTTAAAACCAGAGAATTATTATGAAGGTTTCAAGAAAAGGAATGGGGACATTTCTCAAAAACATTATATTATTCTAACTTTTGAAAAAAAAAAGGGCACTTGCAATGAATTATCTTCCATGAAATGAACTTTTAATAAGGCCATAAAGCAAATGTCTCCGTTTTGCTTGGAAAGGTATTAATAATGCATCATGTAGTCTGAAATCAAACTCTCTAGGACAAATCCCGAAATTCTAATATTGTAACAGGCTGTGTTTTTGCAGGTACTCCTCACAACACCAAATGTTTGAAGCCGCAACTTAGGAAACATTGCTGAAGCTGATGATCGTGTTGGCATCATTTTCCTTAGTCGAAATACATGTTTGAATAGAATATATATTATTAATCTGGCCGTTTGAAATATACATGTTTTTTGGTTATGGGCTGGAAGCCATTGCCGGAAGACATTGATGTAATTCATTTTATGGGCTGGAAGAATGTTTGGCTGAGTTGGGCTCTAAATTGGGTAATGAGTTGTCATGTTGTGTCATCTAATTGAGCAGCTTCTTTCGAGATGCCCATTATCTTGATTTGGTGCGATTAGCTAATTCTCAATTAATGTTTGTGAATGAAGGTGAGAAGTTGAGAGGAAAATCAGCTGAAATCAATTCTTTAGCCTAATTTCCCTCATAAATTTGAGAGGGATTAGTTTTTAGATGAAATTACCTTTTTGTCTCTAGTGTAGGATTTACATGTAATTATTTTTTCGTTAACCCTTAATTCGTTAAAATATCACGAGATTGCTGGAATTAATTGGCAACACAGCATTCTTGCGAGGTAGAAGAGTTTTTTCGTTTGCCTTGGACAAGCATTAAGTTGCTTCGGATCTCATGCACTCCAAAATCTTATAATTATAAGAAAAATTCTACTCATTATAACCTTTTTTTTTTTTATTTAAATAATCATTTAACTTTAATATGATTATTAATTAACATGCAATTACAAATTAGGACAAAAATAAATCAAATAAAAATATGAAATTAATAATATTTTATTATTATATAGAGAGTAAATAAGTAATCCAATATGAAAATATATGCAATATTAAAGAAAAGCAGAGTTTTTACTCTTCCATGAGCAATTATTGTTAGGTTAGGTTTGGATAGTAAGTTGAGATGAGATAAGTTGAGATAAAAGTTAAAAATTGGATAAAATATTGTTAGAATATTATTTTTTAATATTATTATTATTTTAGAATTTAAAAAATTGAATTATTTATTGTAGTTTATATAAAAATTTATAAAAGTTGTAATGATGAGTTAAGAGAATTTTGAATCCAAACCTAACAGATGCCAAAAAGTGAGAGAAATCCCAACCATGGCTATCTTCTTTTCTTTACATCCCTGGAAAAAAAATTGTATAGATACTCCTTTGAGATATTGGGATATAGCAACTACGGTGCGGTTTGAGCAGTTAAATAAAATATTGTTAAAATATTATTATTATTATTTTAAAATTTAAAAAAGTTGAATCGTTTATTATATTTTATATGAAAAGTTCAAAAAATTAGAATGGTGAGATGAGATGAAATACTTTTACTATTTAAACGAGGCCTACGTCAATGTGCTATTGCTTCAAAAAAGAAAAAATGAGCTTACAAAAGAAGATAAATACTTTGACTATAAAGAAATCTCATAAAAATAAATTTATAAGTTGATATGACTTAATCTAATACGCTAAATAGTAAATTTATTTTTATTATAAAACAGATCTAATGTATTATATAAATAATATCAGATTATGAATTTACTTTTTATAAAATCTTTTTGTGATACATCACTCATCTTCACTTTTCATTTTCGTTAGACCAATAGATAGGATACATAGCATTTAATTCTCAAGTGACCCTTTTTAAGTTCTATGAATCTTCAAAATTTTATTGCTCAAAATAAATTGAAAAATTCTATTTGTCATTTTTATACACCACACATTATACATAATTTTTTATTTTTTTCTCTTATTAAATATATAGTGTATGGATTATGAGTAGAATAACTCAATTAGTTTAAGAAGAAAAAAAATCAACAAAAATTAAAAAAAATGTGATGTGTGTTGTGTGGTGTATAAAGATGATAGTTAGCAAAACTCAAATAAACAGATGATTGCCAATTGTCACACCCCAGATAAAGAATCGAGTAGGGCCAAAATGGAGGTCGTTTCGACCAACTTTTGTACTTTTAGGGCCATGCATGTGCTCTAGTACTGCTCCATCTTACAGGCTCCTGCGCTCTGGACAATCCCATCCCAACAAACACCCCCTTAATTTCTCACTTAACCACTTTTTCTTTCTTTCAATTTTCCCTTAAGAAAAAAAAAAAAAGTGAGGGAATATGAGGGGTTGAACTGCATCAGGAGCCTATAAACAAGCTCGAGGATCCAATAATGGAGGATGGGACATGGGATTTCAACAGGGATCAAATCCAGCGATTATTTTTACTTTAATATCATGGCACACCACATTACAGAGACTGGAATTTTTGTTTTCTGCACACCAAATCAAATCGGAAATCCTGCAAGCTAGACTCAACTTTTACCGGATTATGTTTGATTGTTAAAATGATTTCTGTAATTATTGATTTTTTTTAAAATTTTTTATAAAAAAATTAAATTCATTTCAACCTACTCTATATATTTAGACATATATTTTAATCTATTTATATTCAAATACATCTCAATAAAATTTATAAAATATTACTGTTTATAAATCAATTCAAATCATTTAAAATCACCTCAATATCTAATCCTACCTTATCTCCGAGCGGTGATCATTCCTTAGGCTACATGAAAAGGCTTGTCATAGATTTGTTTTCCCAACCACCACAATTAACTGCTCACCAAACACTAGATAATTTTTTTGAAGAAAAAAATATATTTAATAAACATTTGTTCCGCCAATGAATTAATTGAATAAAATGCTTGAAAAATACAACGATATAATATTTAATCATGCCAATATTAATCAGGCATAAATATAATGTACATTCAAAATCGAATCGACAGCTGCTATTGGCAATCGTTCACAAAAACCAGGCTTTTCGTGGTATGCTTGCTAGCTAGAGCCGTAGCAATATATATACGCTCACTTATAGCCGTATTCCCGATAACAAATGCATATTAATTCTCTCTCTTTTCCCTTTTGGGTCAGATGCTGTGAGTGCATAAGCTAATGATCAATGTGAGATGGGTAATTCCATCGATCCTCACTCTCCAAATCCAGTTGAATTGTCATTATAAATAACAAAGAGCTAGCTTTCATGTCATTCCATATTCTAGGGCGGCCCTGTTTGTATTGTGAGGTGAGCTGAAACCATCTCAATTAATTTCACTACTATTTACAAATTTTAACTCACAAATTTTACTATAATTCATAAGACATCTTAAATCATATCTGAATTCAAACGAGATTTGAATTAGCTACAGTATTGTTGACAACTTGTCGAAGAATTTCATAGTCTAACTCATCTCATAAAACCGGTTCAACAAGAGATGATAGCTCATTCCTTGTAAACATTCACAAGACCTTGTTTACAGGCAATGTGAGATTATTCCTCAATACCCTTCTTCATGTGCAGGCCAGTATTTTTCCTGGTCATTATCATGAGATAAGTAGTGTGGGCCCCATTCATCTTGTGGTAGGCTTTCATGATACCATAAAAAATTTCATGGGCCTAACTCATATCATAAAATCGGTTTCATAAGAGATGATTGTTCATTTCTGATAAACATGTTCAAGACTTTATCTATAGACAATATTGGATTATCCTGATCAATACTTGCGAGCTCTAGGATTAAAGAGCGCGCAAGCTTAGTTAAATTAAACTTTGAGCCAAGCCAGCTACAGGCAGCTCATTCATGCCGATAAAAGCTCAAACAGGTTTGTTCTTATATTTTCGTACGTACATGATGCATTCAACGCAGCAACATTTCCACCTTTCTTTTTACCACCTAAAGGCTAAAGCTTGTACTCGTCATTAATTCATGTGTTGCTGTGTAAGCCATCTAGAATGAGTACTGTTACGCGACAGTAAAAGTAGTAACAAAGATGTCAATGAAGTACAAAGAGCATCTAGTCACATATAGATGCCAATATTAGTACTACTGCATTTAATTAAAGTCTTATTATATATAATAAGAAATGATAAATGCCAAAACAGTTCAATCGGGTACTCAAACCATATGCATGCACTCCCTTTTGCTTCTTTCTTTTAGGTGAATTATTGCACCTGGTTTTAGAAGTTTTATAAATCGGGGTTTTCCAAGTAAAGGTGTACGTATATATAATATCGATAGAGTAAGATTAAAACAATATGATTGTAAGCAGTACTACAAGAGAATTCAAAGTTCATTCTTTTGAAAAAGTATTCAAGGGTACAAGAAATGAACTGCACAGGCCTAGAATATTGGGATCACTTTAATTAATTTGGTACAAAAATAATATGATCTTAATTGGATGTGTGTCCCAATTTCAAAGCTTAAAATGAAACATGGTAATTAGTTTGTAATGGCAAACATTGGTAATAATAATGGCCAAGACTTTCATAGCATATGATCATATGATCCATCTCTTAAGTAGGGTAGGCCCCAAAAGAACTAGTAACCCTAATTATGTCCATGAAAACCCAAAAGGAGGTGAGTTTTGATCATTTTGATGCTGTCTTCAATCATTTGTTGGTGCCCAATTACGCTCTCCCAAGTCATGAGTTGATCATTCATTTGGTTATTATTTTGATCACATGTGAACGCGGGATAAGAAAGTGAAAGATTACGGGAAATTAGCACTATGTATATAGTTATAAGTCACTTTTAACGGGCAATAGGCCCCATAATAATGGCCGCAATACGACTGCCATGCCAACTGATCAGTTCAGTGGTCTGCGGTCTTGCACACTCACGAGCCAAAAGTTCTGATTTCTTCTTTTTCTTTTTCATTCAAAAAGACATTTTTTAGTCATGCGACTAATATTTAGCGCTCGAAACAACTATACTAGGATTTCTAGAATTAAAAACCTGTTAGGCTAGCTGTACTTTCAACATTGTACGTCATGAAGCCCCAGAAGTTTCCAATCACAAGAAAAAAATGAAAAATACTTGGGACTACTTAGTCAGGCCCAAGGAACATAAAAACGAACTTAGATCCTCAGGTACTATATTTGGTTCTTGTTTTTAAGAGATGGATCGCTTTCTGTTTTTAAGTTCATACAGATTTGTTGGAAATGATATCTTGAAATTGATTGCATCATGGTATTATTGTGAGCTGCAAGAAACTCGATACTTCGTGTTTCAAGTTTTAACTTTCAACAGGTCTTTCGCACAGTTTTTAGACAAACGTACAGTTGTGAGAGTGAGAGTCGGAGGTTAATTGCCTGGTTCTGTTTTATAACGTAAAAATTAAGGTATCATGCATATATCATATTGTGGATACGTGCGTCTTTCATATATGAGGTTTTGACTTTTGTTTCACGTTATATATGAGAAATACTTGGTCATAAAATAAAGTGATTAGATAAAAGTAAATTTATTAACTAACGTAGCTTGATGAGGTATATCAGATGAGTTGTGTTAGGGCCACAGAAATTTCTAGTGTAAACTTTTTATTTTATTTTTGTTTCTATTTTTTTCAAACATTTTAAAACCTATTTAAACATTTTTAAAAATAAATAAAAAATCAAAAAATCATTAAAAAATAATTCTTTAATCATTAGTAAAAATAAATAAATAAAAAATTCCGTACAAAATAGGTGTACATAACTTTTTCGGTAGCTCTATCATTTCTATTGTAAAGTTATTTTTATTATAAAGTAGATTTAGATAGATTCCATCAAATCACATCTTCGATTTGTAGATTTATTTTTATATAATTTCCTTATATATATATATATGTATCAATTCTCAATATATAAATTAAGTGGAACAAGTTTGTAGTTTCCCATATTAATTTTCCCTTCTCTTTTCCATCGTGACTACGATCACTTGACCAATAAAACAGACACCCCCGGGCTCTCATGATATCATGCCTGTGGACCGGGACCCGCAGCCACTGCTACTGGTGGCTCTGAGAGTCGGAGGCATGTGCCTGATGATCGGGAGCATGCATGCTTTATTTCTTTTTTTCGAAAGATCACGTCCTTTTCTTCTTTACTTTATTTGGCTCTGTTTTCTACCTATAATTGAGATTTAGCTATTGTTTAGATTTAAAATTCACCTTAACTTATCTCATCTTATCATTACAATTTTTTTTTAAAATTTTTACACAAAATATAATAAAAAATTTAACTTTTTTAAATTTTAAAATAATAATAATATTAAAATTTCATGCATAAAAATTAAAAATAGCTTTTCTCTATTCGTATCTTAAACCCATATATAAGTACGCACGTCTCGTAACGTGTCCCATAGTACAATACTCATTTATATATAGAATAATTATAGTCTTATTATTCTTTTACTACTTTTTTTAATTTTTTAATTTCTTTAAAAAATTTCTTTTACTTAATATAATGGTTAAGAAATTGACTATTAATAAAATTGTATATTTTTTTTAATGATCAAAGATATGAAAAAAATACTTTAAAGAAAATTAAAAAAATATATATATACTAAAAATAATAAAATAGTGGTAAAAGAGTTGTAATTCTACCGATATTACTTACATTGTGACTTTAGCAATTGATTATTACCCCGTGGATTTATCAAATTAGTATCTAGCCCGAGAAATGGGTATATTTCACATCCGTGGGACCCATGACCCCATTTCGATCGTCTATTACGTAATCCTTACGTGAGATATGTTATACCTGATCTCAATTTTAGTCTCAAATAGGGGTGCAAGGTCTTTTTCGTCTTGACAAAAAAATCGATTGGACCGATCCGTTTTGGATCGGACGGGTTATCGGTCTGGTCCGATCCCCATTTTTGGTGGACCGAAATAATTAGTTCAGTCCGAAATTTTCCTTCAAGACCGACTAGATCAGACCGATTATTATACTCCAAGTCTCAAAACTCGACCAACTTGAAAACTGTGAGGGTATCCAATGGAGAGATCGATCGACCTATATACCTTCAGAGCATTAATCTATATATTTTGTAAATAAAACTAAAGGAAAGCCTCACTTCATAAATGTAAAACACAACCGAATTTCAAGTTTTCAACCTCAAAATTAAAAAATAAACAAATAAGTACAAAATAAAAAATAAAAGTCATAATTAGTTAATAAAAAACCAAGCTAACAACTGAAAAATAGTTTTAAAAAAAAGAAAGAAAAAGTCACAAGGTCATAAAAAACCAAGCAATACATGGTCTGAGATATCCGATCAGGCAGCAAGAAGACAAAGGGGCCGGGTACAGTGGTGGGATATCATATGTATGTACAGTACTACTATTAAGGTTCACGCGGCCTCAACAATGTGTAATAGACAGGCACGCATGTCAGCTTCTCAAGCACACACACTGCCGTGCACATGCAGGCAGAATATCCTCGAAGCAACCCCGGCCAGTTCCCACCTTCTTATTGAACCGTCATTTTCAAAGACATAAACGACCACGATTCCCTCATCATGATGTGATGTCTTTACTTATAAAGGAGAATGTGCAGACCAACTGAATAGTGAGAACTACTGCGAAACTGCTGCTTCTATACTAGTTCGGAGTTTAATTGAAGTCTGAACAAGGTATGTGATGGGTGAGTACGTCTAGGAATAATTCAACAGAACTGTACGTCAATCAGTCCCATGCTTCTTTCACCTGGAGACAGGCCAGCGCGTGGAGAGAGAGAGAGAGAGAGAGATTGTCATGGAAAGCTGCTTTTCTCATTCATGGCTTCCATTCATGATATAGCTAGCTAGGTTATGGACCTACCTTTTCCAATGGTTGCATTCAGATTTTCTGGATATTAGGTCCATCATATCTATATGTTAATAAACTGATGATCTTAAAGCTTGTACGTTCAAATGGAAAGCTGCTTTTCTCATTGGTCTCCATTCATTAGTAGCACTTTCTTAATTCATTCTTTTCCGGCCGTGATTGGTGTCCTTAAAAAGTTATATTTTTCTGCTAGATGTCCTTGAAAGTTATATACTGATCATAAACTCTCAAAGCTAGTTCAAATATCATGTATTTTTTGGAGTAATTTTCTATATTGTCCATTGATGGGTATATAAATAAAGTACTGCTAGCTGGTGAACGCTTTTATTAGAAAATCTCACCACATTACAGAGATTGACGCTCAAGCCCACTTCGATCAAGGACTAGTCTCTATATATAACATGGGCTCAAATCTCTAAAATATATCAGGGTAATTACTTCTACGCGCGGAGCTAGGCTTCTTTGTAAGTTTATATACATGCTGGAGGAGTCCGTCGTCTGTCGAAATTGTGAAGCGGTGGGTTCTTCACATAAGGATCGAGGAGGGGAGGGAGTATAGATGACATGTATACAATCTAGAGAGAGAGAGAGAGAGAGAAAGGGGGGGGGGGAGTTCATGTCATGACAGCTTATTAATTAGTGAGGACGGATGGCATGGGATGTCCCTGCAAAGGCAGGATCTTAGACAGCAGAATATTGCTGAGCAAGAGAATTTTGTCTGGGAGGGATCTAGACAAGAATCACAGTCAGAGAGAGAGAGAGATATCTCGATAAGGAGGGGTGGGCGTGGTGTAATCATTCCATCAAATACCCTCAAATTCGATGTTTCAGTTTCACGTTAATTACATATTTATATATATATATGTTAATTGCTATATAACATTTATATATATATATTTATAACCTGATCATGATCTGGATCATCATCAGAGAGCCCGCCGGCCCTCAGGCCAATCATATATAGAAATTTATATATATCATGAACTAGCTAGCTAGCTAACAAATGGGACATGATCTCTCACATTAATATTACGATGGAATGAATAAGGTAATTAAGCTTGTTTTCGACAGCTAGCAGATACTTCCACTTTCGGTTTCAAATTTAATTAATTAATTGGTTAATTACTTTATAGGCTTTTGTCTTGGAGATGGAATTTGATATATTGAAGTACTCTCTAAAAGGTAAAAAGGACGCTCAGGCAAATCATAACAGTTTTTTTTTTTTTTTTTAAAAAAATCAACTTTATGTCTTTTTGGGCAGAGCTGGAAATAATTATAAGTCGATAAAAGCTGAAATTGCAGTAATAGAATGTAATCTAAGTGGCATAATGCCCGCCTAGATAGCTATATATAAACAGAGACAAAAAGAAATGATGTCTGTTTGCCACCCTCTCGCCGGCCCTAGCTAGCTCTTTTCTTTCAATTCTTTACGCCCAAGCCGAGAAAAAAGAACAACATTTTTTTTTGTTTTTTATTTAACCCAAAGTGATCGCTGTAGATGATATAAGATATTATTCCACCGTACGTACCATACTGACCTCACAGGCACGTCAGCTCCACGCCTGCATCTTGAAGTAATATGTATTAATACTACAGTACTACTTCGTTATAAATAAACTAATTGGTCATACTAGGAATGCTATACTCATTATTAGTACTCCATATTTTACGTTTATAATTTTTTTTTTTTATATGGTGTAGGAATATTTTTTATAAAATATAGAAATATTTTTCATAGAATATGACGTATAGAGTGATAAATAGTAATTAATGTAAAGAATTTTTCTATTCATATATTCTATTTAGATTTTTTTTCTATATATAATTAGTGAATTTTTAACGATATTGGTTAATTCATCTTCAATAACCTTGTGTACAAATTGTTGGTTGTTGTCGCTCGACCTATATATAATTCGAATGATATTTCACAAAAAAAAAATTCTAAATAGATGCATTACATTCTGTTTAAGTACGCACTACAAGAAAATTATTTATTTGCGATTAGTTATTTCCAGCAAAATGATTACTTGCAATTAAAATGAGTCTGTTTTAGTTTTCAATAGTCATTTTGTCGCAAAAAATAATTATAAATATTCAT
The DNA here is from genome assembly GCA_003123785.1 of Pterocarya stenoptera. Lineage (NCBI taxonomy): Eukaryota > Viridiplantae > Streptophyta > Magnoliopsida > Fagales > Juglandaceae > Pterocarya > Pterocarya stenoptera. The sequence continues at coordinate 27,443 of QEOT01123976.1, forward strand.
TTTTCTTGTAGTGACATACTGATCCCAGACTATTGATCAATCGTATTAGCTTGTGGAGGTAAAATCCAAGACTCAATTAATATGGGATTTTAAAAAATTCACCGTTTTCACCAGAATATATATTCAAATTATTAATATAATTCAGTGCAAGTTGGCCGTCACTCACAAAACATAATATTGCTAGTGATGATCTTTCCTTTAATCCAAAAGGAATGAATGAATGAATTATAAGGTCCATGAGCTGAAAGCTGAAGTTAAAATAATTTATTTCTTTTTCGATATATCATGAGGTACTGCAACAAATTAAAAGGCTATATATATATATATATAAAATACGTAAACCAATGTACGGTTATTAGTTGATCATGATCATCTCCCTTATAAAGGCCCGTAAATTGCTACAATATGATGGCTGTGGTCCACATAAATTATTCACTTAGAGAAAAAACAAAAAGATACCCAAGATTATTAAGCTTAATTAGGATATGATAACAATATAATAGGGTTGGTTTGGAATTTGAGATCAAACGGTGGGTGGATGTGGGGTTGGGTGAAGTATAGATCAGAAAAGGGGACCGATCATGAGAAAGGTGAGAAGCTTTATTTTCTGCAAAAGATCAAATAGGGCCTAGCTCGTTCATTAATCATAATGATATCTTCACCCCCGATGCAAAGAAATGAGAGATTTGCACCCAAAGATTCATCATCATTACCATCTGATATTTCCTTCGGCTTGCCAAAAAGAAAAAACCTAGCTAGCTAGCTAGCTAGAAAATTGATCAGGATTTTAAAAGAAACCCTAGAAAGTGAAAGATATTATAAGTATCAACCTCTTTTTGCTCTTTTTAAAAAAGATTTTGTGGTGAATGATAATTTCACTTGTGCATGCACTTGTATTTTTTGTATTTGTCTTGATCTATTATTATGCACTCATCTATTTTCACTTTTCTCCTTGGATCCGTCTAGGTAACTAGCGGAAGCACGAGATTTCTATGCACCCATCAACGCAGATATATAGATGGATCATCTCATATAGAATATATATCTATATATCAGTATAAAAAAAAATTATTTATTTATGATCAATTATTTTTTATAAAAATAATTATTTTCATCGTAAATAATATAGTCCCTCACAAATAAATCATTTTTCTTACAGTATACGTTACTTAAACCCGCTACATACAGCTCTGATCCCACTTGCATTGTCGTGTTTTGTTGACCTCCTTAATTAATTGTAAACATGACATTCCACTAAACCGTGCGACACGTAGCTTTTTCAAGTCAAGCAGTAACATATGTAGCAGTACTATATATATTTATATGATCACTCCAAAATCCCAAACACTAACTTCGATCGGTTGAGCGTTCACGGTCAAGTCTCTGTGGTTAATAGTTAAATATTTTACACGCGTACCATCCTTTTAATTCTCTTTATTTAAAGTCTCTGCTGTTTTTCTTCTTTAATATTAAGGTAGATTCTGGTTTGGATTTCTTTTGCTTCTCAGCTTATTTATATAAGAATCAAAAAGGGTTTTTGTAGATCACGGGAAAAGAGAAAGCAAGAAGGGAAAGTGGTTGAACATATATATATATATATACATATGTATATATACTTTTAGGTATTTGGATACTATCATTTTTTAGTAATTCTATATATATATATATATCCTAGAAGTTTGAAAGACCGATCGTGCTTTTAATCTAAACTGTTTGTAGTCCTAGATAGATCATCCTCGCCAGACCTCTCCTATAAAAGGAACCAAGCATCTTTATATTTGATCTTCCACACCCTTCATATATAGAGATCTTGAAAGAGAGATGTCAACTACGTCCCAATTAGCCATTTTCAGCCAGGGCGGCCTCTTCGAGGATCAAGATCAGGTGCCTGCACAAATGGATTTTTTTTCTTTCGCTCCCAACTTGACCTTACCTACTTTGGGATGCCACCAGTCTCTCAAAGCCTTCAGTACCATACCCTCTTCACTTGCATCTGATTCACTTTCAAGTAATCTCAGCGGAACCCTAATCTCATCTGCCACTACTAAGCAAATTAGAGACGACATCACTTCTGATTTTATTGGATCCCAGCTCCTTTCCTTGCATAGTCGATCAAGCGCAAATCTCTGGTAAAGTTGCATAGGTTTTTATATTCAACCATGTAATGTTTCTTTACAGGAGTTCCATGCAACTGTCTCTCTCTCTCTCTCTCTCTCTCTCTCTAATGACTTAGTTTTTGGCTTTGTTTTAACATGATTCTAGGGCGTGGGGAGATGTGGATGATTGCTTAACCAGCAAGAGAGACGGCGGTGGAGATCTAGATGGTCATCATCTAGGGGTTTCTACCTTGAAGATGAAGAAGATGAAGGCGAGGAGGAAGGTGAGAGAACCTCGGTTTTGCTTCAAGACCATGAGCGATGTAGACGTGTTAGATGACGGTTACAAATGGAGGAAATACGGACAGAAAGTGGTAAAGAACACCCAGCATCCCAGGTAAGAGAAATCAAAAATTATTTTCTTTTCTTTTCTTTTTTCTGCTATATTCACTTCTTCACGAAAAGTTTATACCACATTTGAATCATAGGCATAACTATGGAACTATGGTGTACCCCCATATCCATTCCACGTTCCCTCTCGATCTCATTATTGTTGTTGTCATAATTATGTTAAGCGCGCTGGATGCAGGAGATTAAGATGGGTGAACATGTTTTAGCAGTATGATTAATGACAAAATATGTTTACTAGAAGCAGCAATCATTAGCTTAAAAGGAGACGTAATCACAGCGGAAAGACCAATAAACGAGTAGACCATAAAGATAATGGAACAGCGATTACCATTGAAACAACACCAGATAATTTCGGGGCATATATATCACATTAATATTGATTATATATGTTTATTTATATTCATGATCAAGTGAAGTACTGAGATTGATATTACAAAAGTATAGATATCATTTTACATGATTATCATTATATATCTAGATATCTGTTTATGTACGTGTAGGTATAGCCGCTCTCAGTTCTACAAAGAACTGATCATATATATTGGTATGGCTACTTACTAATTTCCCTCAAAACAAATGAAAGTAGACAGTTCTTCCTGGAATACTTCTTCAATGCCAGCTTGAATTAGGTGCTGCCCTGGTGTTTCTTACAAAGTTTCCAGGACTTTATAATGTCTATGAGGAGGTTATAAGAAAGGATTTTATATGCAAATTGAATTGCTAGATGTTGAGTACAGCAGCAGTACACAAATATAAACTGCGTACCCGTTCTTTATGGAATTGCTCACGAGCAATTGTACGGGGTTCCAGCTTTGATTTGTGACCCCAGTAGAAAAGATTCCAGCTTTCTTACAAAGTCAAGGATCATAATTTCTTATCAATGATTTCACCTCTGAATTGGTATGTAGTCCTCCCAAGTCTAGTTCCCGGGAGAAAAGAGAGGCAATGCGTAATGATACTACTCGTTTGTTTTCTGGTTCATGTTTTCTAATACTAATTATGGGCCTAAGAGAAAATTGTCCAGCGTCGAGAGCTTTCCCCAGTTTGAAACTGAACCTGGGTTATAGCTCTTACTGTTGAAGGGTCAAATATTGACCTTTAAAATCTTAGCTTTTGGAGATGTTATGCTTAAAATAAAAACCTTTAATTTTTTGTCTTGAATTTTGCCATTCTTGCTCATACTTATTACTGTTACATGATCAGATATATATTTAAAAAAAAAAATTGTTTAAATGATTAATTTTAAAAAAATACTTACAAATATATCACATATCAATATTAATATTGCGAGCGAAGTAATGAAATAAAAGATTAAAAAAAGAAAAAAAGAAAAAAAGAAAAGAAAAGTAACATTACAGCAATATATGTGTTTAAACCCCGTGCTACTTTAGTAATTATAAGGTTAGCTTCTCTTCCTGTCTCTTAAAATAAAGTTGATGTGTTGGACTATTGGCACTAGTGAAAAGTACCTGATCTAGAGCCAAGTTATCACCCCTAGCCTCATGTCCGGCCTTCTGCTAGGGGACGATAGGTAGGAAGTTCCCAAGCTAGTCTTCTAATTTCTATATATAAAAGTTAAAAAATTTATTCACCATCTATTTTTTTATCATTTATTTTTTATCATTTTATTATTATTTTTTGATTTATAAATAAAATATAATAAATAATTTTCAATCATTTACTATCATTTCATGAAACGATGGATTATAAAAATTATAAAATTATTCTATAAAAACTTTGCTCTATTATCTCCTCAAGTTAAAGGCTAAAAATAGATATAATTAATGATGCTTATCTAGGAGAGAGAGGGGCGGATTGAAGGTGGTTTTTTTGGTCAAGTCATCATCATGTATGTTCCTAAAAATTACAAAATGACACTATTTTTATATGAGAGAGAGAGCCCTGAAAAATGCTTATTTTCCCAAGATTTTGGCCCTAGCCCCGGCCCCTCATGTATTTATCTCTGCTTCTGTCTGGTTGATTAGGTGGTAATTACAGCAAGTTAAGCTTGGAGATATGTTTAAGTCAAATGAAAATGATAATAGCAACTCAAGATGGAGCCGCATGAATGTAAATGATGATCCCGGCCCTATGCCCTATTCCGAGTCGAGCATAAATCAAGTGCTAAATATAGCACCAATATTAGACGTGTAATATATATATATATATATACATATAGATATCCGCTGTCAATCTGTATCCCGTATCCCAAATGTCATGGGCTTCAGTATATCTGATTCTGTACTCTACCAGCTAATTTTATATTAAGCCAGACTTCTCTGCAACTCTGCATGTGCATGCTCACAACAAAACGTGATCTCGAGCTAAGAAAAGTTATACTAACTTAATGACCTTTTTTTTTCTTGGGGGTTTTCATGCATGCAGGAGCTACTATCGTTGCACACAAGATAATTGCCGTGTAAAGAAACGGGTGGAGCGATTAGCTGAGGACCCAAGGATGGTGATTACAACCTACGAAGGGAGACACGTACATTCCCCGTCACACGATATGGATGAAGAGTCGCAAGCTCCATCCCAGCTAAATAATTTCTTCTGGTAATTAATGAAATACATGCATGCATGCATGCTCAAGGAGTCATCGATCGTTATGTATCCTCCATTGCGCTTGTGAATGAGCATTGCTGTGCCTTTATCAAGTGTTGGAGACAATATCGGAAATAAAAGTAATGTTTCTAGAATTCCCAGGTCTGTTAGGCCATTACTCTAATGCAGTATAAACAAAAACTTTCATCTCCTTGGACTTGGCATGTGTTTCACGCCTCTCTCTCTCTCTCTCTCTCTCGATCATATTTATATGTATACGGATTGGAATCTCTAGATTGGAAATATGTGTATATATACACACATGTTTGCATGGTTGGCTAATTTCTATCTGAAGCAGCTGGGTAGCTTGTTACGTAGTTAGAGAGCAAATGGGTGAACAAAAGCTACCAGTAAGCGTGCATGGTGTTTGAAGCTGCATTCTTATGGACATGCAATTTATGTACGGCAAATGCATACATGGATATGAAAAAATGAAGATTTTTGTCCATTTTTAATTGGTTGTACCTAAAGCTTAAAAGATGTATTGTTTCTTTGTTCCGGTTTGTGCAAGCTTAAAGTGCCTAAAAAATATGTAATTCATGATTTAGAGTTCAATGGGGCAAAATACATTACAATGACGTAAAAATTGATCATGATCATCGGTTTCCATTTCAGTACTGCATCCATGGCCTAGTAACTTCTTGCGTCGTCGTCTAGATCAGGAAACTGACATTAGGACTTCATAAACAGAAAGGATCGATAAACAGTCCAGAAAATTAAGTTCCCACGAAGTGTACTAGCTTAGCTTGTTCATGGTCGCAACGTCCATACCACTCAATTTCTTCATAGTACCACCGTTAATTTTCTCTCACAGAAGATAGAACCTTTTCTTATCCTCTTTTTTTTTCTATATATATATTTTTTAATATAAGAGAGTTCAATTGTGATCAGACTCCTATCTTCGGAAAACTTCACAGATAAATTCTCCTAATTTAGAATACAAAACCATTACTAATTTGGCGTGAAAAAAAGAAAACAAACAAACAAACATGCAAGCTATAATTTTTATCTGTGTAATATCAACAGTCTACGCCACTGACTTGGCCCAAAATTTACGGGTTCATATGAAACGTCATCTCCGCCCAGTGGTAACAACAGTCTAAAGCTAGCCTTTTAATCTATTTGGGCTAATGTGACCTGGCCCACACACGCTCTTAGTGGGTAAGAATTTCACTCTGCCCAAATCAAAACCCAAAAACTAGTTGATTATATATTATTAGAGAAATGAAGCCAGCACAAGTTTCGTACAAGCTCTTTCTAAAAAAGTGAACTCCATCGTAGAAAAAGAGTAGCACCGCTAATTCATACCGTTAGTTAGCAAAAAAATATATATATATATTTTTCTATTCACATTTTTTTAATATATTTAAATATTTTAAAAAATATACAATAGACTTTAAATCACTTCAATCATTGAGTGAAAAAAAAAATCCAAGCAGTCAAGTTTAGTGGGCATAGCAATTTTTTCCCATACCAAAATGTAAAAGCTCACTTTTTTATGGGACCCACGTTTTTACAAAATGATTGTTCAAGGCTTGAATATTTGAAACTTATACCTATCATTACTCATATTATTATGCACGTGAAGTTTTTTTTTTTTTTTTCATTTTGTATTTTTTAGATTTGATAAGCTCCCTATATTTTAGGTTTAAGTTCATCACTAAAGTAAACCAACCAATTAAGCACCAATTCAATGACTGCTCAAATATTTACTAAAATCATGCATATATATACATGATGCCATGTGTATGTCTCAAGCTTAATTTCTTGTTGCTGGCGCAGTTAGCTGTATGTTGAGTCTTCGAATATAATAGAAAGCTTTGCCTGCAGCAAAAAGCCCATCAATATTGTACGTACGTGCATGTATGATTAAAGTGATATAGAATATATAAATATATATATATTAATATATTAGCATGTTCTATATGACCTACATAAGTCATTCATTTTATTCATGAACAAATTAATTAATTATAATAATTACAAGGTAGATTCCTAAGATTATAAATACATGCACCCCTACACACTACTCAGAACACGAGTTATTTTTCTATAAGCCCTCGATATTAATTTAGACGTACGTACAAAAACGACAGAACCACACATGCACATGAACAGAAAACAAAAATAAAAAAGACAGGTTTTGTTGCTGCAGGTACCTATATGTATAAAATTGCATGAAAATGTCAAATTGTCCAATCTGATCCTCGTAAGCTATATATATATATATATTAGAGCAACTTATATATAGAGAGAGTAAATAATATGTTGGTATGCATGCATGAACATCCCTTTTTCGGCCATTCTGAGCAGATGACAAAAACACGAACGACGAGTGAAAGCATGCATGCATACGCACGAATTATGAATATCGATCGAAGAGAATATTTCTCATGAACTTCCGTTAAACTGCGGGCATGTAATAAGCATATCCGATATTATTCCGTAACACTAGGCTGGCCGGGACATCGATCCACCTGTAATATACATTTTTAAAATTACCACACGTTTGGCCTATTCTGTTCTGTTTTCTTTGAATCAAGCCTTCATGAGCTTTTTGATACATGTGCTAGCTAGCTAGTAAGATTCCAAGGGACAAGATTAATCCATATCTATTTAGAATATATATATATATATAGAGAGAGAGAGAGAGAGAGAGAGAGAGAGAGAGAGAGAGAGAGAGAGATAGAGCGATGCAAGATAGTGTTAAAGCTGACTCATGTGTAGCAATACTCGAAGACATGAATTGCAGGCTATACTTAAAATATTGTAAGTTGCAAAGCTGGGAATTAGTTACGGCCTGTACCAGAAAAAGTCTGTCCAAAAAACCTGTGCTAAACATCAAGTACGTGAAGCTAGAGTGCGGGTTGAGACACTCAATTCTATATATAATATATAGCGTTTCATGAAACCAAATGCGTGCCGATCGATCGAGCTTCTTATTTGCTTTAATTTTCTCTTTTTTATTTGCTAACGTACTTAAACCAAATGTGTGACGATCCAGCTTCTTGAATTTGCAATATCATTGCCTTAGCCCGGCAGTATAATGATTATTTTATTACAAAAAAAAATGAGCTAACTGATTACTTACGATGAAAACATATTTATTGTAATAACAAATAATTATTTTTATAAAAATTAATTAATCACAAATAAATTAGTACACGAGTTTGTGGAGATTTTTATCCCTAGCCATAATCAAAGAGCTTGTTTACTCACTCGATAGATATTAGAGACAAAGATCAAATACAAAAACAATATTATTGGATCGTTGTTCGAGGAAAAGACAGGCACGTGAGGTCTACTAATTATATCTACGATTCTACGTTATCTTATCAGAATCCATAGTCCTCACTAAACACGCGGTATATTATTTTTTTTTTTTTAAAATCACATATTTCCAAAAATCCAATGAATCTATCAAAAAAAAAAAATCGTAGGACGTAGATCGAGTAGTAAAAAAATTACGTAAAAAGACGGGTCGATCTCGTGAAGCACACAGCTTAAAGAGCACAAAGACCAGGACAGAACTTAATTCCTTGAACGCACATCCCGGGGCCACGGGAGTGATCTACCACGTGGTACCTCGCGACCCGCACGTTCAAACCCTGATTTCAAGGTCTTATCCCCTCCCATCCACCATTTAAAAGTTTGGGGGATTGTGTAATATGTTCCTTCTAAACAGCCTTAAGATTCGTGGATATAACAAAATGAGATGTTTTAAATAGTAAATAAATAAAATATTAATAAAATATAATTTTTATATTAAAATTTTAAAAAAATTAAATTATTTATTATATTTTTATATAAAAATTTAAAAAAATTATAATAATTGAAATAAAATAAGATAATAATTTTATATAAACAAATGGGACTTAAATTCTCCTTACAATTACAATTAATTCTTATTTTAAGTTACAATTAAATTAACAAAAAATATCTTTCTTTTTTTATTTAATCTTGAAAAGGCTCATATTTTTAATTAACAGCTAGTTCCGGAAAAAACTTGTTCTTGATTAAAAAAATAATTTTTTTTTTTATATAGAAGTCTTACACTATATATATTCACTTAATAAATATATAATTTACTATTTTTATTATTTTATTTTAATTTTTAAATATATAAAAATTTAAATATAATAATAAAAATAATAAATTACATATTAATTAAATAGAATTACGTGTTATAAGAATTTTTTATAACATTTATCACAAAAAAAAAAAATTGACAGTCTAAACTGAGGGACTTCAATTGTGACTACGGACCATATTTAAAAAAAAAAAAAAAAAAAAAAAACGGAAAAGGCGGAGGAGGACCAGGTTTGGAATATGTGAGACTGGGGCCATGTTTTCATATTACTATGAGTATTAGTGTTGGATTGTATCACATTCTTTAAATTTTGATTAATATATAAGTTTTTTAACTTTTAGTTAATCACTTAAAATTTAAAGTTTACATTAGATTATTTATTTTATTCTCTATAATAATAAAATATTATTATTTTTTATTGATTATATTTTTTTAATTAATTTTTATTTTATTTTCATAATCTTCAATAACTTCCAAATATCATATTTATTTTCATATTCATAATTTATCAATCTATAATATAATAATACAATATGAATATAAATGATAAAATCTCATATGAATAAAAATATCAGATCTATAATATAATAATCTCAAAAAATATTTTTAAATTTTTTATAATTCTTTTCATATTTAAAAAAAAGAATAGATTTATTGTAATTTAGATAAAAATAATTTAATTAATTTAATGTGAAGTAAATATAAATGATATTTATTAAATTTAAAAATAAAAAGATATTTGACTAATGTAATGCCAGTGCTCTAACATCCAGGACTTTGCAGTACGAAAAAGAAATATAGAGAAGAGAGCATTAAACCGGGGCCGTCTCTATTGCTGTGTTGTCGTTTCATCGTCCTTATCTACAGGCAAAGGTGGGGGCCAGCACCTGGCGTAGCACACGTGGGCAGATCCAGCTAGAATTGAAACGACGACAACGACGATGCTCTCTCTCTCTCCCTCTCTCATTTTAATATAAAAAAAATATTCAAACCACAAAATAATTAATTATTATCAACTTCATGATGATAGTGTGATCATTTATGTAATTGATTCAGCAAAATTGAGCAAAAAAAAAGGGGGCTTATTTAGCCTCAAGGTGGTAATTGGAGGACATACCGGGATATGATGCATGTTATCTTATTATTTTATACCATATATTTATCATTTTTTTAAACACATATATTTATACATCAATATATTTGCAAAACTTAAGTGTGCGTTGAATGGCCTAAGGAAGGTAAATATTATTCTAGGGCAATGGATTTAGTTTACTTAGAGTTTAATAGACAAATTCTATTCTTATCTTTTTAGCAGTCTTACATCATATACATGTTTTAGTTTCTTATCTTTTTTTTTTTTTTCTTTCAACAGGTGCATAGTATAAGACTGCTAAATAGAATAACTCTATTTGATAAATACGGTTGAACCCATTCTATATGTATACCTCTTTGATGATCTCACTCCAATCCGTAGAATAAAGATAGAAATTGTAAGAGATTCAAGTCCTCTTCAAGCAACAATTGATCTCAAATTCTCAAATTAAAGAGAAATATATGCAACTGATCAATCGCAATGTCAAATACCTCTTGCCTCCTAGCTATATTTATACTGCATGCTGCATGGTCGATCGATATATAATGGAACCACTCGGCCTATATCTACAAGAGCTGGAATATATTTTTATTCTTTCATTAATGCCTTCCAATATGAAGAGCTATACTACTTTTAAAAGTCTTCTTAATATTTAAACAAAATATCATTATTATCATCGATCTATTTGGAAAAATATAGAAGAATATTCCCATGCATATATATATATTCTCGATAAAAGATTATTATAAATTCTCATAAATTCCCAGCTACGTACGTACGTATCCGGTGGGCTGATTATTTATGTTAATTTGTTGTTGAATGAATTCAATCCACCCTACGAAAAACTCGGGAGAGAAGCCTTCTTTTGTATAAATTAAAGTGAGACGGAATTGTTTGGTATTAATTAGGAATACGAGGGAACCGTACTCGTGAGATATTACAGATCATCAGACTTATATATTAGTTGAAGACCAGTACGTTAGAGACCAACCACATAATTAATATATGAGTCAACATGAAAAACATAAAAATGACTATATAATATATCTTTCTATTTCACCAAACCTTCCTTTGTCTTTTTGTATGTGATCGCTTAATAACTCTGACGTCATATGTAATTGCCTTCTTTTCAAAAAAGAAAAAATAGACTTGTTATCATGCGCAAGCTACCTGTTCTTCTTCTTTCGAATATGTATATATATATATATATATATATATATACACACACACTGACACACGCGAGTCAATTACATGCAGAGCTGATCTCCTCCGGCCTTGGCCCGCGAATTGATAGTAGACTTGGGATTTGCTTTTATTAGAACTTATACTTGAATTCTCGGGTAAAAAGTTGAAGAGATATAGACACATGAATTGAGTTTTACAGTGTAATTTGTTAACTATTTAATGTTATTCGCAAAATACACTCAGACGAGTATAAATATTTTAATGTCCACATTATATATCCATATTCCTCCCATTGGAAAATGATATTATAACCCTTAATTTATATCATTCATTTTGCCTCTTTGACGTGATGTGATGCTACATGACTTATTAATAAAATTTAAGAAATATATATTCAAAATAAAATGGCACCTGAAAACACAAAAATAAGAAGAGATACTAGGACACCTGAAAAAATATATATTCAAATCTTTTATATTTGTATTTTAAATTTTTTTAATAAGCCACGTGATATCACATTGTTGTGCCACGTTAAGGGGCAAAGTGAGTGGTATAAATTAGGAGTTATAGTAGCATTGTCCTCCACTCATATTAAGTAAAAAAAACCCTAAAGTTGGAATTAAGGGGTGCCTTCCCTTGCCCCTCGCACCCATATGGGCAAGATGGTCATTTTTCGGCCCGCCCCTGGCCCCACCTAGAGTCATTGTCCATTTGCCTCTGTCTAACGGACGAGCGGATTTTTCAACCCACAACCTGTATTTCACCTCTCCAAATTCGTATATACAAAGATCCAACCCCTACTCTTCAGATCCAACCCCAAATGCAATCTAACCAGAATTTAAAAAAAGAAAGATTTGCAGTAAAGATTTGATACCGGACAGAATAGAGATTATTCTGTAGGCTACTTTCAACAAATGATCAACATAGAGAAGACAAGATATTTGCCCAAAACATAAAGCAAAAATTCTGAATAATATTGATTAATAGTAAAATTTTGAAAAAAAAAAAAGATTATAAAGCCCACAAGCCGGACTTAAATAGCTGCAAAATTCGAAATTATGAAAAATTTTTCAAAAATGAAAAAATATAAATTATTGTATGATAAATTAATACAGAAATAAACAAGAATCTTACCAAATATTTAGATAAATCAAAATCAGAATCATTTCTAAACTTGAAACCAAATATTTACTAACAAAGCAAGAGTGAGCATAAATATATGATTTGAAAGAAAATAACTAATATTGCCTTTAGTCCAAGGAAGATATTAAAATTTTTCTTTCATATTTGTACAAATTCATCTTTTTAATGTAGTACTTCAATGCAATCAACATAGAATCTAAACTTAGATATCCCATAGCAACTTGGGTTTGCATCAAGATTCAACAAAATCTTAACATGGCCACATCTTAGTAGTGGGTCTCACAAACGGACAAATGGCCAAGCTATGGCCGTGGGTTACAAAATTCCATAGTCACAGCTTGGTTGTGGGTTGTAGTCTGAAGGGACCGATGATCATGGTCATGGATCTCTCAACCACTACCAGTTCAAGTGACCCATGACCATGGGTTTGCAAGAAGAAAACTAGAAGCAAGTGAGGAGGATGAGAGAATGAGATGAAGAAGACGAAGAGACACATAGAAGGAAAGGAAGTGAGTGGTGGCTAGTGGAGGAGACGAAAGAGAAAGAGAGGAAGTTAGTGGCAAGAGAAAGGGGGGAGAGAAAAATTGAGGGTGCCAGAATTGTTTTTTCTTTGTTTATACAGTTTTGCTACATACAACCGTGGTGAGAGAACCGTCGGGCAATCGACTTATATTAAAATCAGAAAAAATAAAAACCAAAACTGACAGCTCCTTGTTTGCAGGTTCTCATCTTCTTCTTGAAGCTAAGTCCTCCATCAAGCTTTTTCTCATCCTCTCATCCATCAAGCTAAGTCCTTCATCAAGCTTTTTCTCATCTTCTCATCCTAATGCTTTTTCGCACTTCTTCATCTTCTTTCTTTCTTTCTTTTTTTGCCAATTTTGCCAATTTAAAAAAAAAATAAAAACCAAAACTGACAGCTCCTTGTTTGCAGGTTCTCATCTTCTTCCTGAAGCTAAATCCTCCATCAAGCTAAGTCCTTCATCAAGCTTTTTCTCATCTCATCCTAACACTTTTCTCACTTCTTCATCTTTTTTTTTTTTTTTGCCAGTTTAAAAAAAAAAATCAAAATCAAAACTAACAAGGGCTCCTTGTTTGCAGGTTCTTTTCTCATCTTCTTCCTAAAGCTAAGTCCTTCATCAAGCTCCTAACGCTTTTTCTCGACCAGCCATGGCTTGAGATTAGCGGTGGTGGCAGTGCAATGAAAGAAATCAAGAGAGAGAGAGAGAGAGAGAGAGAGAGTGTGTGTGTGTGTGTGTGAGTATCTGAAAGTAGAGAAAATTGAGAGAGGGAGAGGGGGGGAGGGCAACGAAATGAGAAGTACAAAACATAAAATTTTTTATGCAACCAGTTCTGCGGAGGTTTTTCCAGCCAGTTGCAAGTAGAGTTTTTCTTGTTTATATAGTAGGACAGGTTGGGCACATGCCCACGCCCCACTTGCTTTTTTGGTATATGATTTTAATCCATTCGCCCACCCGATAATACCGAACGGGTAATCCACCAGTACCTTGCGGGCACGGGCAGATGGGTTGTTCTAGAGGCCCACCCGCCTAGTTGGAATAGGCCAGAACTCGATCTATATATGCATTGTTTGGCAAATTGCCCGGGATTATAGAGAGAAAAAATTGCAAAACCAAGCATGTGTTCAAGTAAATCTGGTTGGCGTGCAGAAAATGGAAGGTAACCATATATGCGGATTCCTCCAAGCATTATTTACCATGATCTTCTGGAATAAACATAACTGAGAAGACCCACATGCATCACATGCATGTTACCTGAAGAACCATGGTGAGATGGAGGCAATTCAATTTTAAAGTGAAAGCATATCATGTCCTGTTTGTATCATACATGCATACAGTGCCTTCGATCATGCATGGTCAAAGGTGGGAGAGTCCTTGTATACATTGTACATGACTCACCTACTCATGCCCATGTCCTGATCAGTACTGCACTAGATTAGTGCATGGTTGCGCTCAATTGTCTCGGTACATGAATGCAGTTATGAATATATATTTCGGTCGGTTCCATTGGCAAATAATAATTTAATATACCCAAAGTTTTTCATTTCAAAAACTAAATCAACATTGTTCATGGCAATGACAAGATTATTATATATACTAATTTACTTCGAAGATATTGAAGGAATATTATTTTGATGGGGCGCTATTATATATATATATATGGTACTGATTTTCGTGTTAGATTTTGTTATTTTTAATTATATTTATTAACGGAACCCATATTAATTAATGGCTATATTTAAGTTTTGACATATAATAATATCGCTTACATCACATTAATTAGCATATAATATAATTAGAGATATGCAGATCATAATTTAAAAGAAAGAACATTAATAATATTTCTCTTATTTAGATGAACAGTACTACTACTACTAGATCATTTTGAGATTTAGGCTGTCGAAGCATTATTATATATAAAGCTTGCAGGCAAATGATATTAATGATTAATTAACAGTTGTTACCATTCATTTGAGACTTGGGATGTTTTTACAACGATCGAGAATGTTAATCTTTTATTAAGGAAAGCTTTATATTAATAACTGCAATGTAAAATCATCTAACATATTAACTCGCATCGATTATTATGATCTATATATAGAATCAAATATAAAGATAAAATTGTTCTTGTAAACACAATTTGCAAGCCTTTGTATGGTCAACGGGACATGATCAAAGACAAGACACCCGGCGTACGTGTCGTGAGTTGATAACGAAACATACCATACAAGATCATCAAGGACGACTTAAAACCTTACATAAAGTTGGTTTTGGACCGACCAAATTTGATGATTTAGGGGTTGGCTTGTTATCCAAGATCAGGTGGACCCCACAATCTCGATCTATCCACATTGGTTTGTATATTTCGAACTGCTTTAAAAAGTGATGATGTGGCGAAAGCATGATAAGGTGAGGCATATATGAGAACGATATGCAAAAACCAAAATATTGGGTCCGTCAATAATAGGAATTAGCTAGATGGATGATGTGGCATAACGCCATCGTTAGCAATGGTGTAAAAATTAAATTAAATGTTGATCATTTTAAATTTTATCATTAATTTCGGTTATATTTATATATATTAATGCATTACATTTTAAGTAGTTCATACAAAACTATTTAAATGTGTCATACAAGCAAGTGATTGGGTCGACTAAATTTCAAATGAAATATAGTACTATTGCTATTTAAAAAAAAAAATATGATGATGAGTTTTATGAAAAGTAAGATTCTTGTAATATATTACTATTATTCACCCATTATTGACAGATGATATTTAGCTTACACAAAATTAGAAATTATTTTAATTTTTGGAATCAATCAAATTAATCTACGTACTTACCTTATGTATAACTTTCTAGAGTGGTGCTATTCTGCCGCCTAAGTAACATCCCTTGTTTATACCGCTAGTCACTTTTTGTTTTTGTTTTTTTATTTTATTTTTCTTTTCATATTTTTAAATATTTAAAAAAAATATACCAATATATTTAAAATCACTTCTTTAATTACTAAATAAATAAATAAATTGCTTAGCGGTACACTGTAGTGGTCAACTATGGGCAGCATACAAGCTTTTCTCAACTTTCTATAGTTAGGCTCTTGTACATTTATTTGTTTGTAAAGTTGAATACAAATCATAACGTGCACAATTTTGAACAAACACGTCTCCCTCTTGTTTTCTAACCCCCATCAATTAGCTAGCTAGATATCACAGACTTGGATCCATTAAAAATAATGTACGTACTTCATCAATAAAATACCGATCGAGTTTAGTTTGATATACCGATCTTTAAGGGATCAGACGACGCCAGAGAATTCACTTTTCCGGTCAGTTTTTACGGGGGACCGGACAGAGACAGTAGCGTAGTAGGGAAGGCGACGTTGTAGGGTAACCCCTCAGACAAAAGGAGGTGGCCCATTGGACGACCCCACGTGTTGCCAATACCCCCATGAGCGTGTTGGGTTGAAAGCTTTAGTTGGGAGTGTGCGCACCACAAGAACCTTAACCATGCAGCAAACCTAGCCTGTCTCGCACAACAACATGTTTTGTCCCAAACAAAGCCAAAACCACCTTGCGCGTGACAACAATACTTGATCGGCTACTTTGAAAACTACATATGTCGACTGTGGGGATTCTAAAAAAGTTTAGGACACTGCTGACAAGCTGAGTTGGGGGAGAATTACTACCGTACCAAACAAACGGGAAATATATATGCCTTGGAGGAACATTAATTTCTTCAAGGTTTCAAGGTCGCCACTTAGGTGTTACAGCTAGCTAGCTAGCTAGCACGAACTGTACCTAATTCCTAATTCCCACTTTTCATTTTCTGATCTAGGCGTTGAAGGCTGCCTCGAACCTTAAGCTAGCTTGAAATCAATTGACAATTTTATCACACCAATACTAATCTTCTCTTTAAGAAAAATACTATATATTTTTTATTTTGTCATCGATCCTAGTTATAGCATCTAAAAGACTGTCTATTTAAGTGATCGACATATAAAATAATTTAAAGAGTTTTGCTCCACTATTCATCNGCCATACAACATTTTCATAATGAGAATTACTATGAACGTTATAAAGGATCTCATAAAAATAAATTTATAAATTATTAAAATTTTATATAATACGTTAAATCTACTTTATAATAAAAAAAATAGATTTATAATCTAACATATCATATTAAATTACGCTGATTTGTAAATTTATTTTTATGAATGACAAAAATAATTTTCTTTTCTTGCACAAAAGACAACATGTCGATTTCATGACTAGTCTTCCCAGCTAGAGAGACATCGTGAGTTGTCATTAATTGACCCCTCTATATAATAACAGTCTAATTAATGTTGCGTAACAAACATTAATATAGTGAACGCCGGCCAAACTGGGCTACATTGTGATAAGGAGAGTACGTACGTATTCAGTGCAACTGTGCAAGGTTCCTATCAATATAAATTGCCCTAAAACGTATTTTTACCTTCGGCCAGGTTGATCATGATCTCCTATATATGTTGGAATACAAACTGAATGATTGAAGTTTCCTACTTTTTTTTTAGTTGGTTTTGATTATTTGAACAAAAAACCCAATATATATATATATATATATATAATCCTGAATTCTGCTAACTCTAATATTATTCAATATATATAGATCACAAGCCCCTACCAAAAAATTAGTGATCAGAATATGCCATCTGAACTGATCCAAGCTATAAATTAATATTAATTCTAGTTATCAAATGATTTGTATAAATTCTAAATAGATCAATTTCGTTTAAATTTTTATAAAAAAAAGTGAGCCCAGCTTGAGAAAGTGTAAAATTTAGTACGACTTACTTTTTTATAAAAGATTTATACAAAATTTATGTTTTCAAAACTTGTAATTAACATTATTCTTAAGTCTTAAAAGAAAATGCTAGTTGGAGATACAGTACTTACGAGAGATGGATCGACTTCCATGTGGGGGAATCAGGCAAGAAGAACTCACAAAATGGAAGCCAAACCCAAAACCTAGCCAGCTCAAGGTACTACGACGTACGTACTACTTTACTGATCACAGCTAGTGAGTTAGCTGTAACCCTGGAAACGAAACAAAAGGAAACAGTGTTAAAAAAAAAAAAAAAGAACAATAATTTATTATTTCTAATGCAAGCATGCATTTATGGTTGATTCCATGGACAGCTCATGAGCACAATAGCAGATATAGTTGGCCTGCCGCTAGGAAGAAATTCAAATGAAGCTGCCTGGTTCCCCTTTTTCTTGGGATCCGAGACTCATACCTAAACTAATTAGAATTTAGAACCGCACGTATTGACTTGCATGCATATATAATAATAATGTCCAATAATCCTCATGTGTTTTTATTTATTAATTAGGTTGATCTTATATATCATGTTTTCTTCAAGATTACTACGAAATCTAATTTTAAAACCATCAAAATGTCCCCTACGTTTTTCACTTGTTATGATTCATACTTGAGAATGACCCCAAGAGACTTTATTCACTGATGATTATTATATATGAAACTTTAGGTTTATGCATTTTAGTACGTACCCAAAATTGAATTTCTTAACCCTGTTAAAGCTAGTTGGTATTAGCTAGCATAGAATGGAAAAAATCCATGGATGTCATGCTTATAATATTTGAACAAGCGACGTTCCAAGTCATGGTGATCATGTCTCTCGGCCTTGCATGGGTTCCATGTCCATGGACATCATGCATTACCATCAATTGTATATCAATTTCTTTTTTAAATATATATGTCAATCATTTGAATGTAAAACGACTTAATATGCATTGATTTTTTTTTAATAATCCTTGTTAATGTAACTTTTTGATGAGTCAAATATTAGGTACGTGTTTTCCTTATTGTTCGCAAAACGGGATGGACTTTCGTATGATTAAAGCCGATTTCTGGTACTATATTATATGATTTCGACCAATAATTCAACTCCAAATTTCATGCATGAGACAAGATTGAACATGACCTACGTACCAAATATATACTAAATTTCCCCTTCCCACCGTGAAACCATCATCTTTTAATTTCTTATTTAAATCCATGACTCCGAATCCGGCCATGAACAGTTAACAGGAGGATGGTTTATGAGAAGTTCGATCGGGGCAAACTATAAATTTATCTTATAAATACTTATATATATTTTATAAGCAGAAAAGACATTTTGAGCCATGTGCAGTGTGCACTGCCCATGGGAGAGTGGGTGATAATTTGATATTGCTGCAAGCTTACTACAAGTCAAGAAGATCGGAAGCAACGTCAAGCTGTCGATAATGTTTCATCGATCGAGGGCAATAACAACAACTAACAACGTCTAGCTAATACAATATATTCAATTTCATGTTCTTGCTAGCTACTTGAATAATGCATTAATAATCCATGCATATTATATATATANCATATCAATTTCTTTTTTAAATATATATGTCAATCATTTGAATGTAAAACGACTTAATATGCATTGATTTTTTTTTAATAATCCTTGTTAATGTAACTTTTTGATGAGTCAAATATTAGGTACGTGTTTTCCTTAGTATTGTTCGCAAAAAGGGATGAACTTTCATATGGTTAAAGCCGATTTCTAGTACTATATTATATGATTTCGACCAATAATTCAACTCCAAATTTCATGCATGAGACAAGATTGAACATGACCTACGTACCAAATATATACTTAATTTCCCCTTCCCACCGTGAAACCATCATCTTTTAATTTCTTATTTAAATCCATGACTCCGAATCCGGCCATGAACAGTTAACAGGAGGATGGTTTATGAGAAGTTCGATCGGGGCAAACTATAAATTTATCTTATAAATACTTATATATATTTTATAAGCAGAAAAGACATTTTGAGCCATGTGCAGTGTGCACTGCCCATGGGAGAGTGGGTGATAATTTGATATTGCTGCAAGCTTACTACAAGTCAAGAAGATCGGAAGCAACGTCAAGCTGTCGATAATGTTTCATCGATCGAGGGCAATAACAACAACTAACAACGTCTAGCTAATACTATATATTCAATTTCATGTTCTTGCTAGCTACTTGAATAATGCATTAATAATCCATGCATATTATATATATATATGCCTAAAAAAGAGGTACCACACATGCAGCATGCATACATATAAATTCATAGCCAGAACAGAAAAAACAAAATAAGATTTGCAAGGTAAGGGCAGTACGTGTGAGGCTGCATGCACCTTGTCGATGGAAAAAGAGACAAGTTTTTATATTTTATTGATGGTCCAGCCATGGATAGATGTGAATGGCGAGAAACGTACAACTAAAGAACTCAGAGGGGTTTAAAGCCATGCAGATGGTCCCTAATTCATTTCTTGATCTGACCCAAAAAGAAATAAATAAAATGGTCCAAAACCCCTTGTAGTAGCTGCTGGAGCGATGCACTTCAATTATCTGATCTATATAAATATATAAATATATATATATATGTTTGGTGAGGCCTTTTATGGGGGGATTCATTACTTGATTTTCTTTGAATTTTTTATGCATGATGCCACGTATCCACAGCTTGTCTTTTAAACTACTTTTCAAGTTGCTTGGAATGCATAAACCTTTCTACAATTTCGAAGTTAATTTGACCACTAACAGAGAGAAATAAAGATTCTGATGTCTGGATGGATTTTTCGGACAATATTTTGGTGACGGAGAAAGCAGGATAAAAGCAAAGAAAGAAGAGACTGATACCACAGATGAAAATGACGTTAATTAATAACTCAAGATCGAATATATAGAATCAGTAATTTTGTTTTTAGAAATAAAGGGACATGCATGCTTTTGCATGCATATTGTTCATGTTAGAAAAATGGATCAAAAGTTGAAACATCACAGAAAGATCAGCGAGAAAACAAAATCAAGCAGCCTGAAGAAAGGGCCAAAAGAACCCTCCACTTAAGTCACCATCACCGATTCAATGCATGGCTCCTTTTGAGGATGGGGATTATACCTGAACGAAAAGTTCACTCACGAAGAAAATCTAAGAACCAAAACAGAGCATCGACTGAAACTGTTATGTACACGTTTCATAAAGAGTTAACTTAAAACAACATTCTATGTATAAATAAAAAGATTACATACATTAAATGGTAGAGATACAAAGGCAGTTTTTATGCCACTTAAAAGTTCTAAAGAAGAGGGGAAAAATTTGGGAAGCTGAAAAAATCATCTCCACCTTTCTTCTTTCTTAATTCGAAAGAATGAGCTTGAAAACTGGTCGGGACTGTTGTTCTACTGCTTTATTAGTTCAGGGGCTTCTTTTATGGTCATCTCTACCATTTCTACTGAACTGAAAGCTCCATCTTCGGTGGCAATGGTAGATTGAGTGTCCATCCCAGACCCTGCTTGGATTTCTTTGAACATTGCCATGACTTGAATCATTGTGGGACGCCGCCATGGCCGATCATCCAAGCAAGCACAAGCGACCCTTAAGTGTTGTAAAAGCTCAATCTCAAGGTTGGGATCCTCTTTCATGAGTTCAGGATCAAAAACATCAATGATTTTCAGTTTGGCATGTTGTTTAACCCACCCCACAAGATTGTTGTCGTCGCCATAATCAGCCGAATCTGTTGGTCGTTTCCCTGTTAACAGCTCAAGTAAGACCACGCCATAACTGTAAACATCACCTCTTGTGGTACATCTAAAGCTCTGGTAGTATTCAGGAGGGACATAGCCAGGAGTTCCAGCCAGAGTGCTGACGCTCAAATGGGTATCCATAGCGCTCACAAGCCTGGCCATTCCAAAATCAGAGACTCTGGCTTCCAAGTTTTCATCAAGCAGGACATTGCTCGATTTCATGTCCCTGTGAATGATGTGTGGGATACAATTGTGGTGCAGAAAAGCCAATCCCCTCGCAGCCCCAATTGCAATCTTTCTCCTATCAGCCCAGTTCAGCTTGACCCCAACTTTGTTTTGGTCGTGCAGAACATCTTCCAAGCTTCCATACCTCATGTACTCATAAACCAAGAGCCTTTCTTCCTTTACCTTGCAATAACCCAGAAGTGGAACAAGATTCCTGTGCTTAATTTTCCCAATGGTTTCCATTTCGGCAGTGAATTCCCGATCACCCTGTCCACTAATGTGTATGAGTTTCTTGATGGCTACAATGCTTCCATCTTTCAACTGGGCCTTGTACACATCGCCAAAACCACCCGAACCAATAAGGCTGTCGTTGTGGAAGCCGTTTGTTGCTTCGAGAAGATCAGCAAAAGTCAGCTTCCGAAGGGGCTTCTCAAAGGTGGCAAGGTTTATGCTTAATGCCTCACGGGCACCAGTTAGCTTCCAGCTGACAGTGGCTGTGCCCGAGTGGGAACGACTCTCAATATAACCCTCCAATGCTGCCTCCTTCTTTTTCCTCCTCTTCTTGGTTTCAATGGCAACTATAATCAAACCAAAGATACAGAAGAGGGAGAACAACAATCCCATTGCCACACTCCCAGCAAGGGA
The DNA here is from genome assembly GCA_003123785.1 of Pterocarya stenoptera. Classification (NCBI taxonomy): domain Eukaryota; kingdom Viridiplantae; phylum Streptophyta; class Magnoliopsida; order Fagales; family Juglandaceae; genus Pterocarya; species Pterocarya stenoptera. The sequence goes on from QEOT01123976.1 coordinate 50,060, forward strand.
TGCTTGCCTCCGATGGGACTTCTGGTGCTGATAATTCGAACTCGAGTCCGGATTCTCGCCACATTTAGCAAGAGGATACCCACAGAGCCCTGAATTATTCTGGAACCTATACGGTGGAAACGTTTCAAGCTGCCCCATTCCAGGAATCGCTCCAGTGAGATGGTTGTTGGACAGATCAATCTCCGTGAGCAAAGAAAGGCCTGTCAGGGACTGTGGGATTGACCCTTCAAGCCTATTGCTAGAGAGATCGAGAATGTTGAGATTCTTCAAGTCCCCAAGCTCTTGGGGAATTGTTCCAGAGAAATCGTTATGGCCCAAATTCAATATATAGAGATAAAACATTCTCCCCATCTCCTTTGGAATATTACCCGACAACATGTTATGGGAAATATCAAGAAAAATCATAGACCCATTGTGGTTGAATGTTGGTTGAATCTTACCTCCATATACTCTAGTAAAATTGCAGGGGTTCCTGGTCGAAATCCTATTAAGCTCTTCTTGACTAATCCCCGCAAATTCAAGCAAATTCCCAGCTCCATGACACTCCTTGCTCCCATCATTCTTGATATACACATACGTCTTCCCGCTTATGAAATTCACCGCAATATTTCCAGATTGCTTGAAAAGCGCGGGCGGGATAGATCCATTCAAGGAATTGGTATTGAGATCCAACCATATCAAGCTCTTACAGTCCCCAAGCTCCGGCGGAATACTCCCATAGAAGGAATTGTTACTCAGTTTGAGTATTGCAAGGTTCGACAACTGTCCGATCCACCCTGGAATCTCACCACTCAGCCGGTTGTTCGACAAGGAGATCCAATTCAGATTGGTACAGTTGCTTAGCCCCGAGGGGATAGTCCCCGTCAACTCGTTGAAGTCCAGGATCAGATTCTCCAACGTCTGGATGTACATGAGCTCTTGTGGGATTTCCCCATGTAGCCGGTTCAACCAGATTATCAGGTCCCGGAGCTTGGGCAGCGTTCCCAAGCTCGAAGGGATCTTTCCAGTGAGATCATTAAAGCTCAAATCTAGCGTAACCAACTGAGAACAGTTGCTCAAACTCGCGGGAATCCAACCCGTAAACAGATTGTTCTGTAAGAAGAGCTCTTTCCAGCTATTACCGGGAGCTTCGCAGAGAGTGCTAGGAATGGGGCCGGAAAGATTATTGGAACTAAGATCCAACGTCTCCAGTCCCACAAGCTTCGACAAAGAATCCGGCAAAGCACCGAGAAAAATGTTGAAAGACAGGTCCAGCTTCTTTAAATTGCTCATCTTTACGAAGATTTCCATCGGTAATTCACCAGAGAACTTGTTGTCACTGATATCAAACGATTCCAACAAAGAACAAGCGCTCATACCGGTCGGGACCGCACCGGAGAGGTTGTTGGCCGAAAGGTCGAGCTCCACAAGGACACCGTAAGTACACGTGCCGGCGAGCCACGAAGGGATCTCACCCAGGAAATGGTTTCCGGAGAGACAAAGGAGCCGCAGGCTCTCCACCGGGAGCGCCGGAATGGGACCCAAGAACTGGTTGCTGGAGAGGTTCAAGAAGGCGAGATGGCTGCACGAGGAGAGGGCATGGCCGATATCCCCTGAGAACTTGTTGCCAGATAAGTCGAGGTGCTCTAGAGCCAAGCAATCGCCGAAAGAAGGAATAGCCACAGTAAAATTGTTGGACGATAGGTCCAGATACTGCAGGGTGTCGCAGGTGGAGACGGCCGCTATCTCGCCCGTGAGCTTGTTTCCCTTCATGGTCAAGCTTTGCAAACCGTTGCAACCACCCGGAAAGAGCCAGGGAACTACGGTCGAGCCGGAGAGATTGTTGTAAGAGAGATCAAGAACCTCGAGACCGAGTTTCGGAGCGTCTTTCGTGGAGGAAGGAGAGTCAAGAATATTGTTAGAGAGGTTGAGCGATTTCAAGCCCGAGCAAGAAGCCAAGCTGGAGAGGTCCGAGAGAGAGCCGGAGAGGCTGTTGTGAGAGAGATCCAGGGTGGTTAATAACGTGTTACATTTGGATCCGGGAGCAAAATAAATGGTGCCGGAGAGGTCGGTGGATTTCAGAGAAAGGGTTTCGAGGTGGTCAAGGGAGAGGAGGAAAGCCGAGACGAGGCTGAAGTTGGTACTTAGAGGGGTGGAGCTGAGGTTTATGGAGGAAACCCGGGAGCCTTTGCAGGAAATACCGAAGAAAGTACACGGGTCTCGGCTGGGCAGCCAGTCGGAGAGGAGGGTTGAGTTTTGGAGACTCTCTTTGAAGTTGATGAGCTGCTGGGCGTACTTTCCGGATGAGGAAGAGGAGGATGCTGATGAAGCATGGAGGGAGAGGAAAGTGAAGGAGAGAAGGAAAAGACACTTGTGAGAGTTGGAGGGGCAGAAAGGTTTCATTTTGGAGGCTGTGAGGGAGTAGGTGTTTTAGGGTCTCAGAGCTGCCATTAGAGAGAGCTTAGAGAAAGCTCTGATTTTTGAGAGAAAGTGGTCTTGTTGCTTTGGAACAGAGAGAGAGAGAGAGATCTCAAAGGAGTCAAAAAGTCGAAGGGAGGAAGGTAAGAAGGGTATTTATCAAAGAAAACAGCTAGCTGTTTCTCACATGCATGCTCTGCGACCCAATCTCTCTCTCTCTCTCTCTTCTCTCGCTAATCTTTCTGGTTTCTGTGCCTGCCTCCTTGTTTACGATGTTTCTTCCTCTCTTTGCCTGTCTTATTGATGTCCAAATAACCGAGATCAAGGCGATGATTTGGTTTTTTTGTGTTAATTAATACGCTCAAAATGGTTTCCCTCCGCAGCTTCTCTCTCGTGCTTTTTTATTCACACACTCTCTCTCTCACACTTAAAGCTGTCTCTTTGTCTCTCTAGCTTTCTGCGTACGTGTGATCAAGACTGGTCCATTACTGTCAATTAATGGAGATTCCTTCCCCTAATTAATATATATATAACTCTTTTCTGTTCAAGAGGATTAATTAAGTTATTTTCTGGCTGTTTGTACTTTGTAGTTTGTAGGAGTCCTGCTTTTTTTTCTCTCTCAGATCTAGTGGACGACTCCCTTTTTAATACCTCAAACGATGGATAAGATGTCATCGGCTTCAAGAAAAATAAATATTTACAGCTTTACTATTCATAAATTAGCTTGTAATTATTTCTTATATATATATATATATTAGAATTCGATGTTTCTACTTCAATGCATGAACTTAAGATTCAAACCCATCAATATTTTTAATTTTTGAGAAATACTCTAATTATAAAATAATTATATAAAAATAATTCTATAAACTGATATAATTTGATATGACTTATCATATTATAAAATTACGTCCAATTTATTAATCCATTTGAAATTCTAGCACTGATCTTAATCTTTTCCTTCTCATCTGAGATGCTTTTTTTCAATTGAAACATCATTACAATTTTTTTTAAAGAAATAATCATTACATTTGATTACACGTGCGGTTGAATATCTAACTTTCGACTATAATAAAGACAGCATTATGGCCACTTTTAAATGTTCTTAGTACGTCGAAGACCTCCCTCTAGAGCCTTCAATGGTGACTAGGAGATCTAGCATTTGGGACAGATAATCTTACCGACTGGACTCCCTAATAAATACTGACTGTTTAGGGAAGCTCTTGGTCAGGGTTCTTCGTTGGATGCTCTTAGCCAGGATTTCTCCGTCATTTTTATTTTTTTAACATTTAAATATTAAGATAGAAGAACAAAAAATATAAATGGCATATCGATCAAGTGGATCAGTTGTATAGTGAAACACTTTTCTGTAGAATTTTTCTAATCACGCGAATTGAAAAAAGTAGAACCCACCTAAAGAAAGTCTCCCTTCATTGTTTGTCATGCCTCTCTATGCTCTCTATAGACTTTATTACTAGAAGAGAGTGTTTGGGTTAAAAATAATGTTTATCTTATATATCTACAATTGGATTTGCAGGAAATTATCGGCCGTCGAATGTACAGGGGCTATTGGGATTCCCTCCATAGCACTTGAGAAAAGTGGCACTCCATGAAAAGGTGGTCAATAGTCTCTAGAATTGTGAATTGCAGAGGCCAGGGGGCATAGAATATCCTCAACAATGGTTTCCACTCTTTTGGTCTAGTATTTTTGAACAAATAGAGTTTGGAATTGTTTCATGCACTAAACTCAAGTGCTGTTAGTCGAAACTGATCGACTTTCTACATGTCACAAATTCATGGTAGCATGGACTGTCCACTTATATTTATCATCTTTCCTTTTTGTTTAATCAATGGTATATGCACAACCATCATACACATACAAAAGGAAAATATATATATATATACACAACTATATATGCATGGTATCCAATATGTGAAATGCTACTATGCCACTCCAGTTATGCTGCTCACTTTGTCTTAGGTGTGGTTTGAATAGTGAGATGAGATGAAATCATGATTTTAGATAAAAGTTAAAAATTGAATAAAATATTGTTAGAATATTATTATTGTTTTGGGATTTGAAAAAATTGAATTGTTTATTATATTTTATGTAAAAATTTAAAAAAATTGTAATGACGAAATGTGATAAAACACTCACTAACCAAACGGGACCTATTGTAGTGCCACGTGATTTATTAAATAAATAAATAAAAACACAAATATAAAAGGGATAGAATAAACTTAAGAGTCTCAATCTTCTTCATATGTTTTTGGAAGTCATTTTATTTTGAATGTATATATATTAATAAACCATGTGACATCAAGTTATGTTATTACATCAATGTAACAAAGTTAGTAGTATAACTAGAGCGGCATAGTAGCATTAACGTTCCTGCATTTAAGCCAGTACTATAAAAGGAAAAATAATTGTATAGATTCACGGAATTTTCTAAAATTGGTCCCTATGGTAAAATGGTAATCACCATGTAAGAAATCGGTTCCTCTGTCCACCTTGTGTTAACTTATTGACATAAGATCGAATAATGTGATATATACTATCTTATCGAGCCATAAGTACTAATGGTGACCACATGTATAAAAATATATATATATATATTGAAAGTTTTAAAGAAGTAACTAAAATCATAGAAAACCTCGTAAAATTTTAAAAATTAAAAAATAAAAGAAAATCAGAAACAATTAAAGTTCCACATTTCTGACCGTAAATTTGCTTTGATTTGTATAATTTATAATTACTCAAGAAACGCTTGAAACATACACGAGTTTATATATACTTTAAAAAAAATAATCAAGGATATCGTTACAACTGGCATTTGTAGTCATTATAAATTAATTATAAATTGCAAAAAGTTATTTCTCTCAAATAATATGGGATATTGATTATTTCTCTCGTACTCAATTCAATATCTGTAAAGGATGTGTTTCATACTACTAACTGTACGGATGATCTGTGACAATAAAGAAGTGGTACTGATTGTCTTAGAGAGACTCCGATACTTAAGTTAGTAACACAGTACAAGAATAAGTATATGTAAAGATGAAGTGAAGTGTTTCATGTTACCTCTTATAGATTATTTATAGAAGGACATGGACGTGGTATGATGGCAACTGACTCTAATAACTATTCTCGTGTATAAATAATTCATAATCCCTTATTAATCGAAAAGAATATCTCTTATTTTGTAGGAGTTATCTTCCTTAAAATAAAATGGTAAAGCTTCACTACAAAAGTAATGTTACAAGGTAACGGAAATTACAAATAGATATTAATGTTCTAAGGCAATGGAAATTACAAATAGAGTAATTGTATAAATTATTAATAGACAATACTCGAGCAGATATTTTGTAAATAAAGTGAGTCATACTAATATAGAATAGATTTTTTTATACTTTTTAATGATAAAAGTAAATGTTTTATTAAGAGATTACACGAAACTTATCCGTTTACTCACTCTTACAAATAAATTTTGGTACCCAAGATTAGAAAAAAATGGTGCAGCTAGTTTGCCGCCCCATTTTGACTCTTACACCTAGCGTAAAATCAAAATTTTTTTTTTAATTTTCACATTTTTAACCTATTTAAATACATTTAAAAAATAAAAAAAATACATCAATACATTTAAAATCATTTCCTTAATCACTAAGTAAAATAAAAATAAAAATTATCCAAATGATGCACTTGAGCGGTACATTTGGGACGGCAAACAAGTTTTATCCTAGAAAAAAAATTTATAAAAAAAAGTGAGATTTTATTTATTTTTATAATTAAATTGATTTATTTATTGTACTTATTGGACCGATAGTATACCGATGCTTCTTTTTTGTTAATTTTATAATTTTTTTATTTAATGATTAAAAAAGTCAATATTATTTAATTTATTAAAAAAATATATTTAAAAATGTAAAAAAATACTTGAAGAAAATGAAAAAAAGAATTCTAAAAATATATTACATCGATTCACAATCCCATCGGTTTCTGTAACAGTACCCTTTACTGAGAGATTGCAAGAAGCTTATATGTTTACTCACTCTTACAAATAAATTTTAGTACCTAAGATTAGAAAAAAAGATTATAAAAAAACTAAGATTTTAATTTTTTTATAATAAAATTTATTTATTTATATTAAAATACTGCACAAAATTGATCTGTTTATAACTTATACATTACATAGATTTGGCACGTCGTTTTTCGTACTTCGAAAGTTGAAATTATAGATTTCATAATCAGCAGTACCGAAGCCATGATATCATGTCACGAACACCGGCCCTCTAAATACGGCCATCCTGCCATTAGCGCTCGTGTATCCCAAAACACGCTTGGCCCCCCCTCCCCCCCGCATAACCTATTCATTATTTATTACTTTGAACTATAGCCCCCACTCTCCTCCCTAGCGCGTGTCTTTAAGTAAATGGGGTCCTACAGTCATTCTAACTCTTTATTTAATTCGACGGTCAAGATTTAACTGCCGAATTAAAAGTTGATGTATCATGTACTTGAGTGGAGCAACTGTGTGTCTGTCGTCTTGTATATATTGCACTAGCAGTAAAATCTAGTATTCCTTATGAAATCTTATAATTACCCCCATATTTTGCATAGATTCTGAGTAACGACAGAGGGTATAACAGTAGTATGGTTTCAGGTGCTCTTCGTTTGACGTGGCAGATAAAACGTGACTGTTCTGTTGGACAGTTTTTTTTTTTTTTTTAACTGTAATCGGGTTGAGGGGGAAACAAAAGAGTTTGGGGGGTTTGTTTGGTAATTATGTACCAATGTAGTTTGCAAATTTGGAGATGGGTTGGAACAATGGATATGAACTTGAAAAAAGCTTATCCATCTCATGTAAACATATTTAAAAAATTATATAATTTTAATTAGTGAGACACATGAAGTAGACTATATCATATTTTGTAGCTATTAAATGTTAAATGTCGAATAATTTATTTCATATAGTTATTATTATTTTTTAAGTCATAAATTTTGAATAAATCATCTTCATTTTGTAATATTTTGGCAGTAGTAGCTCATGATAAGAACTAGGCTCAAGAATTGGCCTAATTAAGAGCATTAACATCTGCTTCATCAAAATCATTTTCAAAATTTAGTTAAAAGTACATATTTTTTATAAATCCAAAACCATTTAAGTCGTATCCCCATATTAGATTAGTCAAAATAAGAATATAATATTAATTTTAAATAATATTATTATAAATTTTTTAACTACACTTAATTAATAATTTTATTTTTACTTAAATTATTGTTTTCCAACAAACACATTTTAGAATAAAACATGGGAAATATTAAAGTAGTTGAGTCAGATATTTTAAAATAAAATATTACTTTTGAAAATAAATAGTACATCTTCAATTATGAAAAAACACTTAGAAATATTGAAGTTCATAGTTGAAGCCACTAGTATTTTACTACTCCAATGCAGATGATTTCATTTCTATTTCTTCAAATTTTAAAGATGACCTCGTGCCAGCAATTTGAGTTAAAGCTTAACCAACCCCCCCCCCCCAAAAAAAAATAAAAAATTAGAGCTCTAAAAATAGTGCCTTAATTGATCTGATATTAAAATTGTAATTTGTAGTAATAGTTGTATTTTGAATGTTGACTCTATTATTTACTCCATGTTTTGGAACCTGTCTTTATATAGACCTAGTTACTTGAAATAAATTATTTATGCAAATATTGGTGATTCTAAATACGTGATAATTTTATGAATCCATCGTCGACATTATCACGATCAGTAAGTACCCCTCAATCAAGTTACCTAAACTTTATATCACAATCTCGTCCTAATTTGTTTTTTTTTTTTTTTTTTATAAACTAAAAGTACTGTAGAAGAAAAAATTGGAGGCCACTTTCACATGATCATAGTAACACCCTATTCATTGAAATCAAATATAAAAGATTAAAATATAAAAAAATATCAAACACTTTCTCAAAATCTTGTCCTAAAATTATTAAATAGAAAGCCGTGACGTAAAATATACAATTTTAAGTGTCACCAATTATATGTGCAAATAAAATGAAGAATAAATAAAGTTATTATTAAACCTTTTAATAATCATCCTTTCATATTTTTGGATGTAATAACAAATTATAAAAAAAAAAATTATTTTTTATTTTCTACAAAAGAGGATGATTAAGGCTTTAATTTTTTTAAAATTTTAAAATAATAATAATATTAAAAAATAATATTTTATTTCAACTTTTTGAATGTATATTCAAACCTTCCCTACAAATTAATAGTCATCATTTATAGCCACTCGTTTATAAAATATCAGACCTTTAGAGGTGCAGCTATTCAACTATTTTGATAATTCGATGCTTTTCCTCTTGGTTAGATGTATCAGTGATCCCTATATGGCTGAATACAGTTAGCCGACGTCCAATCAAAGAATGTTTTCACGAACACACAAGATCTGGTCAAATTGGATTGTTCGTTCACCCACTTTCCGGTAAATACCAGTTTCAATCATTTTCACTGTTCTGCTCACGACGCACGTGACTAGTTTTCCTCTTACAGTTGACTTAATTGAAAATTTATTATTATTATTATTAAAAAAATGATAAATCCAAATCAATTTTCACACCATTTTATACAATAAGATTTTAAAAATATTATAAAATATCTTATAAAATAATCTCATTTTATAAAATGATATATTTTTAGAGGCATCACTAACAAAAATAAGGCCACCGAAAAATAGAGTGAAAGCAGCGGAAAGGCTGGTAAGTAGCAGAGTTTCTGTTCCAAATATGTGCTGATGCTGAGTTTTTAAAGGAAAAATAAATAAAAGTAATTGTTGCCAACGACATATACGAACACAAAATCCTACTTCCACAGTGAAGAATAATCGCCGTGGCGAACTGGCGGCAGGAGTTTACTTGCGGCGAAGAATCCCGGTGAGACTGAAACGCGTCGGTCAGAGCTGAGGCGAGTACAGTTCTTTTTACCAAATGGGAAATAACTAGCAATCCCAATGATTTCACGCAAAATGTCATGCGGTCACTTTGATAAATCCTTCTTCAATGGGGCTGATATGACTGTCAGTCTGTCACCATCTCTCTATCTCCATTCACTGGGTAAATATGGGGGGACCCACTCTGGTCTATCATTTCTCAAGTGGGCCCTATCATGATGGGCCGATTTGAATAAGTTTTTGGCACTGAAAAATTGAGAGAGATGGGGGTTGTTCTGGTGGGTTTTGATTGATTATGATGATGATGATAATGGATGTAAAGAGGGACCCGTGGGGCTGCCATCAACACGTGGACATGTCCAGCATGCTGACGTGGCCCAATTAAACATCTTGGGGGGGCTTATCCACAGCCATCGCAGGGCTTTGAATGCCAGTCTGTCACTGTTACTTTAGCTGCATTGCTATTTCCTTTCCCCCTCATTGTCTTCTTTTCCACTACTCCAAAGTCCCCCTCTACCATTTAATGCTAACATGCGTTCGGAGTTGCATTAACACTCGAAAAAACGTAACTAAGGAAAGAAAGCGAAACCCACAAAAGAAAGTGAAAGAAAAAAACACCACACGTGCACAAACACTCGGAGGGAATTATTGGAGGGTTTGTGGGGGACCCACTTGAATGGGTGGGAGGCCCACTAATGGGGTTGTGTTTTTACAAATTTTTTTTTTTT
>QEOT01123976.1:64908-113091 GCA_003123785.1 Pterocarya stenoptera
GAAGCACATACCTATGACAACCAAGAGATCAAAGCCTATATACTTCTCCTTAAAATGGGGTAACCTACAATCATGAGGTGCATCAAAGCCCCTCCAAACAGCCAGTGCTCCTGGATGCATCTCAGTTCTATGCCAAAACCGCACTAAAAATAAAACTTTCTAACTAGGTCAACTCAATTTGCAATTCAAAATCGACAAAGAAACAGATATATTTAATATTTGAACTCTCTATATTAGAAATGGTGGCAACAAAAAATCTCTGAAACTTGGTTTTTAGATAGTAAAGGTCAAATAATTTGAGGCAAACTTCCCTCTTACAGACTCATTTCTGCTGCAACGTCAGAAGGTCCGCATAGGACAGCAACAGGATTAAAAAGCGAGCAATCCCCACCTCCTCAACTACAGAAAAGCCTTGAGATTTAGTTCTGTTTGGAATTGCGCAGATTCTTATTTTGGTAGGGAAATTGGTGGAGCAGAGATTGGGAGGCTGCTTAGTTACTACATGGTTTCAACTATCGATCTGGACTCAACACTTGGACTTGTGTAGCCAAATGCTAGTGTCAACTCCATATAAACCTTTGGTCTAGTATTGGAATACAACATGCAAAGGTGTTGAAATGTATCATTAGTTTATGAATGACATCTCTTGCTATTTGAGAAGCCCATCCAAAATGCTTCAGGGGTACAGAGGATTTAATTGTTGTAGAGAAAATATATTTTATTGGAGAGGCTAACATCTAGTCATCCTGACCTGGCATTCAAACAATAAATGGTTTCTTTGGACATAAGTGAAACATTTGATAACATTGTATCCCTCAAGTCAATCATAATCCTCAAGTACACCCCAGGTGAAGTGGTCAGATCCTCCATAGGATCAAGCACACGTTATCCCAAATACCATAAAGGATCTTCAGGATGATTCTTCTCTTTGAATTTGAAATTAATGAAAAAGACAATGGTCCTGACTATTTTTCAGCTATGGCATCCACACGGCTTACACTATACATAGATTCATGCAGTTGACAGGTAGTCGCAAACAATTAAAAAAATTCAGAGGAAGCAAAGTGAAGGGAAAACAGAAAACGAAAAGACCTTCTAACCTATTGCATGTCACTTGAAAGGGAGGTCTTGCAGACAAAAGGTAACATGGCTTATGATGCAATTTGACATGTCTTACACTTGTATAAATCTTTTTAAGTGGTCAAAATGTCTATCCCAAGAACACCACATATTGTGCCATGCGGTGCATGACTGAAGTAAGATAATATATATTTTTTTTTTCTCGATAAGTTAACAATTTTACTAATGGAAAACTGTGAATTAAAAGCCACAATATTCAAAACCCTCAATGTTTGGATTGCCAGCTCCTATTTCTCCAGCGTTCTAGATTTCAAGGATTTTTACTCTAATTCTTCTTCACAGTAGTTGCATGTATCATTTTGTATACTTCCTATGTGCTTACTTCACAGCCCTCCACGTATTTAATAAATTGCATCATATACTGATGTCACATATATGTAGAGGTAGACGCAGAAGCATGAAGTGACAAAATGATATGTGTGATGTTGGACAATTCCGCGAGTATCATATTTGTATAATAGGAAAGTACACCTCACCATATTGACCAAAATTTATAAAGTTCTGATTAAAATAAAGAGAAAGAAACTTACCAAGGACGTGGGGCTATAGCCATATGCATCTACTCTTTTACCAGTCAACCAGTAGTCCAGAAAGGGTCCTAACAACAGCAGGGATGCTGCCTGTGCTGGAGCAGTGTGCCCCAGTAAGTTGAAAGATCCAAGAGAATAATTCCGCTGAAGGAAGTGTACATACTGCAAAAGCATAAGAATGAGAACAACAATGTCATATGTTTTAGATTATGATTAATATTAGAAATCTGTGACCTTTGAAATGAATCAAAACTCGAATCAGTCTTCAGTTTGGACATTACATCGTGAAACTCACACTGTTCTTAATCAACAATGTGAAACCCCGACCCATATGGAGATCACATGACAGCTTGGGTTGCACAATTACAAACTGGTAAACAATGTGACATACAAATGTTTGAGGCTGTGTGGGTACATGTCTGTCTGTGCGCACACAATTATGAAAGAAATACTTGCAAATAACACAAATATAATGGAACTGAAACCCATCAGCCTAACCCCACAACTGACTTTACCACGCCTAATCCATTCACAGCTGATACCATCTCTATAAATGATCATGGGTTTAACAAATAATACTTACATACTGCTGCAGTGAAGTGCTCCAAACTGCTATTAAAGCAGCAATAAAACCCTTGGCATTGACACTCACATCAGTAACAGTACAGACTGCAACGCCAAGGAGGACTAATACTATGCTAAGTTTTGTGTCCCTTGAGTATCGCACCTTGTCCAAGACAACTTCCAGAAAACAAGATACCGGGATCATACTCAGCTTTGCAATCTGATAAGAACAGTTCAGAAAGAAAAGATATATTGTAATTTCTGGCAAGTTTACTTATCAAAAAAAAAAAAAAAATTCTGGCAAGTTTACAGACATAACAAAATTCTGAAAATCTCACCAAAACTGGGAACAGAAAAATAGGTTTATCAAAACTGACCTGATAGAATCCCACAGAATTCCACATTAAACTCACATTCATCCCAACTATGGAAAAGTTCGCAAATAAAACAAATTTCAGAAGTTCAGAAAATGGTAGATGAGAGGCCTGAATGTATCCCAGCCTCCGAAGAAGAAACGTCAACAACGTGGTTGTGCCAAAATGTAGACCAGTTAAAGTTGTAGCTGCATGGAGGCATTATATAGAAGACAATGTCAGATGTCAGGTTGATGCAATGATTCAGGAGCAATTTGCTAAAATTCATTTCATTTCATCATAGGGATCATTTCCTTAATAACAACTTCAACCACCCCGTGCTTTGAAAGAATTTGTTGATAACTTTGAACCAATTCATTAATAAGAGCAAGTTATATTTTATTAATACAGAGGCCATGAGGAACTTTTTCCCCTTCAACATCCTACTAATCCTCTCCTTTTCCTTATAAGAAAGTATGTATTCGATTCCATCATGGAATTATCTTGGCAAAAGCTCTGTGCATAAGCCCTTCCTCAAGTCATTCTTGTGTTGTACAAAAGTATGGTTTATCATATAGCTAAATTCTAGCCCGTGAGAGTTTATTCCCTTCCTTGACAGTAATGTGGAAGCCTCAAACATAATCTACTATTATCTGGCTTTCCTATGCTTCTTAACAATGGTTTCCTGATGTTTCCTATAGTTTATCATTATCTCCAATATAAGACCAGAAAGCCCCAGGTCAACCATCGGGGTTAAGTTATGATAGTTATACCCCATTAGGATTAAATATTGATTTATGCCAGCCCAGAGCCTGACATTCTCTATATGTTAATTCCAAATGCCTAAGAGGCTATCTGGAACAAAAGAGAGGCCTACAAAATAACTCGAAAGCTAGATCAATTCCAACCAGTCCTAAAACCACATCCAGTTCTGCTCTGACAAAATCCAATGCAAAAATGAAATAACAAAATCCTTAGATCAATACATTTCAATTAGCCAATTCTTTCCCTCCAATAACCATGGGGGAAGAGCTACATCCCCATTTGTGGGGCGAAAGGACACTATAAAGTGAGGTCCTATGTGGGGAAGTAATCAGAAAATGTCATTGTAGCTGACTCATTGACAACAAATAATGACTTGTTGACTAAAAAAAAAGTAATGGTTCGAGATTCCGAGGATCTAAGGATATATCATCACAGACTATGTTATTGAAGTGTTTTTCTGATAGAATCAAACAAGGAATCCTTAATACCAAATATACAAGTAGCAAACCCAAGAATTTTAAACTAATCAACTTTCTATCAGATTATAAGTCCTACAAACTTGTATCCAAGAGTCTAGTCCCAGAATGCCTTTCAAAGGGGAAAAAAAGATACTTGCCCCCTAAAAAAAAATGAAAGAGAGAGAAACAGAAGAAGCTAAAATAGATACTAGAGCATATGCCTCGTAAAAAATTATAATATAACAATATTATTCTTAAACCTTTCAAAGTCTTAACCTGAAACCAAAACCCACACTGGCGTTTTTATTTCAAATTCAAACTATTAAGTACTTGGATTTTTCTGTAATTTTGAAAATCCCAATTGAATAATTATTTTTAATATAAAAAGTAATCATAAGAACTATCCACCTCCCCCTTTAATGAGATCAAAGAGAGAACAGACTGCACAGTAGGATTGATTCTACCCAAATTCTATAAAACTTAATGTACAAAGCACGACATTTGGAAGGGAAGTAATGCAAAGGAGAAAATTTAATCAAATATAGCGTGAAAAAATAGTAATAGGCTAGTTACCAAAGGTAAAACCATATTTGGCCATTAAGGCTTTGTTAACAAGTATTATTCCGACGGATGTGACAACATTAAACATCCATGAGGCAGCATCAAGAGTTGCCTTCCTATCGGCCATCTTTGCTGAAGTCATTTTCTTTACTGTTGCTGACTTTATCACCAGTATTCACTGCTCAGTCTTCACAAAAGCAAATACAGCACTTGAATGTCAAAAGACAATAATTTTATCTGCATTAAGAAACAAGTTGATCCCACAAAGTTAGAACAAGACAATACCAAAGAATCCTATTTGCAGGTAACAAACATTACCTTGTTACCTTGTTATAGAACAATATCAACATATCCACATCTAAGAAGTTTTGAAGGATTTTGAACCACATGCGCACAAATTTGAAACAGCTATTTCCAAAAGGCATGTTAGATAAGCATCCACGCCTAATCGATTATTATGCATATACAAAGCCATTGCATAGGTAGGCATTAGTTGTCCCAGAACTGCAGTAGCAAATCAAATTTCATTTGAAAGCTTTGTTTGTAAAACCTCAAATGGTTACTGGTTCCTCCTTTGTGCTAAATTCTATTGTTCACAACAATTAGGAGAAATAGATGTCAGAGTACTTGGCACATATTTGGGATTTGATTGGTTTTCTATCAATTCACGTTTCTACTAAGCAACCAGATGAAGAACAAACTCACATGAGCTCGTGTTATTTTTGAAGTTGAATTCTTTAAAATTTTAGTATCTCAGCACCAGAGAGTTAGCTCCAGGCCAACGATTGAAATCCTTGTCCAGCAAATGCTTAACATTTCCAAACAGCCACTAACACTGATCCACTCTCCAAACGTAATTCCAGTCAAAATATCCTACTATACCAAAAATACTGAAATCCTCGAGTTTCAACAGCAAATGAAAAGTGCAAAAAGTAAAAGAAATATTTTCCAGAATCGCAAGATCTATAACAGAAACATTAAAAAAAGAAGTATTGCCAATAACCAAAGCAGAATTGTACAATTCCAAAACAGATCCAGCATGCTTAGACAATATTACATAACAGAACTCCAGACAAGTTTTCGTTATTCTAAGAACAGAAATTCGCAAATTCCAACACAGATCAGCAACCAGAAAAAAGTAAAGTGAATCCATTTATTACGACAGAACATGACTCCCGGGGGAAAAAAAAACAATTATCATCCCGGAAGAGGTATCCACGGAAACAAACAGCAGCTTAGAAAGAACTCTTGAGAATTACCAAAAGAATTCCAAGCCTTCGAGGGGAGGAAGAGGAGGAAAAGCGAGAAGGAGCTGGCGTCGGGATTCTGGAATCGGGGCGCTAATAGGAAGTGCAGAGCATGTTGAAAACCGAATAGCTGTCACGGAATATATAAGGAAGAGTTTCTTCCATCCCCTCCATTAAAGAGAGAGAGAGAGAGGTCGACTGATTCACTTGAAAAAAAACCAATAAGCCTTACATTTTTCATTTTATTTATTTACACGATTTATATTTTTGATAATTATACGAAAATTAGGTCTAAAAATGATTTTCCGGGATCGAAGGAATTACAGGAGAAAATAGAATATTATTATGGAATCTTAGAGAACAATTTTAATTTACTTTGATTAAATATATAGAATTTGGTAAGTTATCAATCGGTCATGGTCTAGCTAGGGCCTAGGCATTTTCTTTCCATGTCAACAACAATTGCTTTGTGCCACGTTAGTCCTTTTGTTGTTCTTTTCACTCTTCCTCAATGTTAATTTTGATCACGCGAATTTTTTTTGCAGATAAATTATAGATATATATATATATATATTACTTAGTTAATTTTAAGGAAGATGATTAGATTGCGAGAGGGTGAGGAGAGATGGAGGATCTTTTTCGGTATGGAAAGAAGGAAGATGGGACATTTGTAATAGCGATGATGATGGCGATATAACGCTTGTTGTTTGGAAAGGGGAGACGTCCCGTTTTATCAATGCACGCCCCACCAGAATTTTTACCTAAGTTGTGCGTTGGTGGGGATCGTTCTAGTTTATTGCATTTATTCAAGTAGTAAGAACAAACTTGTGTACATGAGTTTTATATCACATGTTTAAATTTATTTTTTTTTTTTTTTTTTTTATCAAACTGCAATTTAAGTGGGATGGGAGGTCATGACTGTAGGTTCTTGTGCTAGTCTCTTTGAAGTTTAGATTATACGAGCTCATTTATTTTTACAGATGAGATGAGTTGATATTAAAATTAAAAATTGAATAAAATATTATTAGAATATATTTTTTAATATTATTTTCTTTTGAGATTTGAAAAAGTTAAATTATTTATTTTATTTTATAAAAAAATTTTAAAAAATTATAATAATTAAATAAAATGAGTTGTGAAAACAAACGAGACCGTCTTAAAAATTTTGTCGTGAAGTGGTTCACTCATCATAAAAAAGAATTATTATATTTTTTAAAAAAGAAATTAGAAATGGTGGGTTATAATTATGAGCCCATTCACATAGATAAGCTTTTTAGGGCTTGGTGATCTTTCAACATTTTTTTTTGTTTCTCTAGAAGTTATATTGGTAATAATATATTAATTTGGAGCAGGAGGGAGGTCTTTGTCCCTCTCTATGTCGAGAATGCATAGGGGCAAGGTTTTCAAATGGGATGGCATCTAAGTGAAAGAGTGGATACGGCTCATTGTGCAATAGAGTGATAAGAGCGGTGGAATTTTTGAACTTTCCAATATCTAAATTCATTAGATGGTGGTGGAACTTGTGATGTATGAAGAGATTTGCAAGCCATGCAGTTGCAAGGTTTGGATATTCAAATGTTGTAGTGACAACTAATGAAGAAATTAATGGACTTAACTTATCTCATAAAATCGATTCTATAAGAGAGGAGGATTGATCAGTCCTTATAAACATGCTCAAGACCTTATCTACAAGCAATGTAAGATTATTCATCAACACTCTTCCTCAAGTGTAGGCCAGTATTTTTTATTTTTGTCCTTGTCACGGGGTAAGTAGTGTGGATTCTCGTTTGTCTTTTGGCAAGCTCTAATATCATGAAAAAATTTATGGGCCTAACTCATCTCATAAAACCGGTTCTACAAGAGAGGATTATTCATTCGTTATAAACATGTTCAAGATCTTGTCTACATGTAATATAGGATTATTCCTCAACAACTAATGCAACTCTTTCTAGTACAATATGCTTTTAATTCTTGTTGGAGAGTGGCTAGAAGAGTAACATGATTTAGAATTGTTAATCGGACTTTGCTATCCAAATTCAGAAATTCTAATCAAAAAGTCTATATACAGGTGACAGATAGGGATAATTATTAATCGGACTTTGCTATCCAAATTCAGAAATTCTAGTCAAAAAGTCTATAAATCGTTCGTGGACTTTGTCGCCTGTATATAGACTTTTTGACTATAATTTCTGAATTTGGATAGTAAAGTCCGATTACAATTCTAAATCATGTTACTCTTCTAGCCACTCCCCCACAAGAATTAAAAGCATATTGTACTAGAAAGAGTTGTATTAGTTGTTGAGGAATAATCCTATATTACATGTAGACAAGATCTTGGACATTAATGTAACATTAAATTTTAAGTTGTGATAACTAGCTAGGCATATGGTAGAGATAGCCACAATAGTTTCTAAGAGGCCCTAGCTAGGGAAGAGTGCTTTCTTTTCAAGCTGGGCTATGTAACTGTGTTATTTGTAAGGATTTTTTTGCTTGCTTTAGGAAGTTGTGAGCTTTAGATTGAAGATATACATGGATTGTTTTGCAAATCATGTCCATGGCTATAATAGTAGAGCATTGCTATGCATAAGCCTACACACCACACACCAATGTGTTTTTTATTTTTTTTTTTCAATTTTTTTTTATTTTACTCTTCTTGAAACATTTATATTTTTTTATTCATCATCTATATAATACACATTTAATAAGAGAAACAAATAAAAAAATAAAAAAAATTATGATGTGTGGTGTGTAGGCCGATGTAAAGATTAATTCATAATAGTAAATGGCGGAAATAAATCAGATCTAGGCCTCATTATACATAAACAGTTTCATTTCATTTCATATCATCCTTACAATTTTTTTAAATTTTCACACAAAATATAATTAAAAAAATCAAAATTCTTTAATTCTAAAATAATAATAATATTAAAAAATAATATTTTAATAATATTTTATTTAACTTTTATCTAAAATCATCTCATATCACTATCCAAACGAAGCAGTATAACACTACCCCAATTTAAATTGGATTCTTGACCTTCTCTCTATAGAACTTGAGTGTGTTTGTGTGTGAGAGAGAGAGCAATTCACATGAATAAAAGCTTCGGCACTGGGCAACACACATTTCAAATGATCTTCAATACTAGAGTTTATGACTATCATGAACTTTCAATTTCCATTTATTTTTTCCTTTGCCTATAGAAAAACCAAACAAGTTTGATTGGGAAGCTTGATTGTTGAGGGCATGAACAGATCAATTTGCTTGAAGTATCAATAAGCGGCAAGCCAAATGACAGCATCCAAAGTTCCAAACAGATAGGATTTACTTCTTGTGAGAGAGGGATTTTCAATATTTCTTCAATACTTCATGGTTAGACGAGGCACAAATGATTTAATAAAAAAAATTTAGTAGTGAAATGGTTTGAATTATTTTATTAAATTTTAAAAAATGAATGAGAAAAAGTTGAATAAAAATATTATAAAGTTATAATTTGTTATAATATAATTTTTTTAATATAATTTTTATTTTAGAATTTGAAAATTTTGTATTTTTTGTGTTTTATTTGAAAGTTTAGAAAAATTATAATGATTAAATGAAAAAATTGAATATTGAAAATTAAAAATTATTTATATTAGAATGATATTTGAAAAAAAAAATTGGAATAAGAAAATGATTTATATTGTCAAACAAACATTAGAGATCAGAAATATATGACTTAAAAAGCTACTTGCACTTGAGTGTGACACGTGCATAATAGGTGGTTATATTGAATTCGGTTATATTTTTTATGATTTGTTTTTAAACGTCACCGCAGATTTTGTATTTATTAATTGCATTTAAAAAAAAATAAAAATCTATGCAATTCATAGAATGATCAAATCTGTCTTTTCGTAAAACTTTTGTTAACAAATCGTTTAGATCAGTTTGGATGATAAGATAAATTGAATTAAGTTATGAATAATAATATTGTGTCAGTTCCATTAAAATGAATTTAATTTTTTTAAATTGTGATGAGAATAACTTTTTAGGTTAAAATATATGAAATAAGTTGAGATGATTTTAATTTTTTTATGAAAAATTTAAAAAGTAGTGACTTTCATTAATGGTTATTTTGAGATGAGTTGAGTCTAGTTTAAAAACCAAACACAAAACTATCACATTATATATATATATATATATGAACTTGATAAGAAAAAAAAATCATTAAAAGTATCACATTTGAATCCACGAGAGCGTATATGTTATAATTTTGAGAGTTAAAAGTTTGATCAAATTAGCATCTAATAGTCATATGATTTTTTTATCAATAGTTGAATTTTTAACAATTGGTATTAGAGCAGAGACTCCATCACAAGTACAAGTCACAAAGGGGTGACCTATATGCTTGATTAAAATGCCGTAGTACTATATATGAGCATAGTGTTAAATCATTGATTACTGATAGATGAGTGTAACTGTAAAAAAGGAAATGGTTACCATCAAGTCAAATTCGGAAGCAGGGCCGGCTCAATAGATTTTGAGGCCTAAGGCGATAAATTAAAATGTGGCATTTTTCTTGTATCAAATCAACTAGGTTATATTTAAATATATTTTTATTTAAAAATTATTCTTCTTTCTTTTTTATATGCAAAATTACTAATTAAATTTTTATATTCAAGTTCTTCTAATATCTCATTCCCAATTGATAATATGGCTAATCAATTTAATCTTTCTTGCGACATTGTTGATCTTAGATAAGATTTTAATAATTTTAATTTTGAAAAACTTCTTTCTACAAAAGTAACAGTAATAGGTATTGTCAACAAAATTCTGTAAACGATACATGCATTTGAAAAAGAATCAAGTCTTTTTATATAATTTAATATATCAATAGGAGTACTTTCTACTACTGGTAAAATTTCTTTTAAAACTTTTAGTTCAGAAAATAAATCTAAACCATCAATATCATATTTCAAAAAGCTTTCAAGACTAAGACAATGTTTTTGCTGATTTCAATTTTTTGATATTAAATAGAAAATCAAAAATATTTTCATATATTTGAAATTGTTCAAACCTGTTTTGAATTAAAGAAATTGCTTGATCAACTATAAATAAGAAATAATTAATTCTAAAAGATATTTCAGTAGATTGTGTTGTCTCTTCATTGACATTTTCATCAAACTATTTTTTTTTTTATGAATTATTCGTTTTGCTCTTAATGCAGATTCTATTTCCATACTAATTGCAATTTCTTTCGATGAAATCATAGCAGATTTAAATCAATTTTCTCTATAATCTTGAAAAAAAAAAAGACCTTTTTAACTTATCAATGGTAACCTCTATATTCATACATTTGGATTGCAGACTTTTACTTACAGTATTGACCACTAGGGGTGTAATCGGTCTAGTTTTTGACAAAATCTTGGACCGAACCGGTATAACCGGTTTTATATTTTTTAAAACCAATTATGCACCGGTTATCCTCCTAAACTGGTACTTCCGGTTTTATCGGTTTTCGGTCCGGTCTGGATTTCCGGTTTTTAAAATGTAAATTTGACGTTAGTATAATATTAGACTATTAGATAGCTAATTATTAGTATATATTAGTATTAGTTATAACCTATATATTAGTATAGCTATATAATACATGATCAATTACATTTTCATTTTTAAGATTAAACTTTTATTTAATAATAACATTATCTTATATATAATTATATTAATAGGATATGATAAAACAAATTACAAATGTTTATATTTAAAATTAACATTTTATGTTATAATTTATAAATTATAATATGAAGTTATTTCATATATGATATATAATTATATTATATATATTTCACATATAATTATAAATTATATATAAAACTATATATTAATATATATATAAAACTTATATATAAAATATTATTTTTTATATATATTTTATCAACCGGTCCGCTCCGGAAAATCCCAAAACCGAAACCGGACCGATTCCAGCCTGTTTATGAAATATAAGAACCAATTCTGGACCGGACCAGTTCAAAACAGGTAAAACCGGTCCGGTTCGGACCGGTTTTTCGGTTTTTCGGTTTAAATTTACACTCCTATTGACCGCAAATAATATATCATACCATATGGTCATGTCTAATATGAATTCAAAGTTCTCAATTTCATATGCTACTTTTATTGCTTTGATACTTTCAATTTGACTTTGCCAACGTGTTTGTGAGAGTGACTTAAAAGTTAGAATCGACACATTATCTTGCAAAATTTTTCATCACTTTGTTGATAAAGAAAATAAAGAATAAATATGTTGGATTATTTCAAAAATTGATATAGCTTTAGGATAAGAATTAGCCATGTCACATGCAATAAGATTAAGATTATGACAAACATATGGCATGTAAAATACTTTAGGGTTTATATTAAGCAAGCTTCTTTGCACTCATTGCCCTTTTCCTTTCATATTAGCTAGACTCATTATCATAACCTTGTGCTCGAACATTATTAATATTAAGTTTAAGACTTTTTATTGCATTTAATAATTTACTAAGAATACATTTTTCACTTGTATCATCTACTTTAATAAATTCTAGAAAATATTCTTCTATTTTTATTGGACTTGTTAAAATATTAACATATCTTAATATGAGAGACATTTGTTCTTAATGACTTGCATTTGGGTACAATCAAATATAATCGAAAAATATTTTGCTTCCTTGATTTTTTTTAATAATATGGTTTTTAATTTCAGTTGCTAGCAAGTGTATTAATTCATTTTGTATATTATGCCCAAGACAATGATTATGAATTTCACCATCTTGAATACGTCGAATATGTTCTTGCATTACTAGATCAAACTCATAAATCATCTCAATCAGACTTAAAAAAATTTCACTATTTTCTTAGTAGATATTTTCATTGACTTCGAAATGATAAATTATTTTTACCAAAGGTTTTTACTACAACAACAATTCTCAATAACACTCTTTTCCAATGATATTTTTCTTTGTTAATTTGTTATTGGACTTTTTTGTCAATTTTATTTCTTAACAATCTCATTTCTAAATCAAGCTAAGCAGTAATGTTAGTAATATGCTCATTGGTTGTTTCATGACTTTTAAGCTTAGCATTAAGATTTTTCCAGTCATTGGTTCCTTCATTAGCTAGTTGGCTTATACTAAGTTTTAAATTAAAAAACTTGCAACAAAAGTAAAATATTCTATTCAAGTCTTTTAAATGCACTAGCCATTTTCTATCATGGTTCTCCTCATTTGATAAGTTTCATATATATTATGTAGTGAAAAAATGTCTAGAGTTCTCATTCTTATGAAAGTTTATATCGCTATATCTAATTGGACCATTTTCTACTAATAAATATTTTAATTTTGGATCAACATATTTCCATTGAGTAGGCTCATAGATATTTGAAGGAATAGAATCATATATGTCCTCAGTATTTTTATTTTCTTCTATAGTTGTAAATGGAATTTTTTCCCTACCCATAGGATGTCATAGGCCCAACCATTGAGGGGGGACTCACTATAAAATAAAGTATGAAAGAAGGAGAGGGAACAAGAAGGGATTAAGGCAGGGGTGTCAGGTGTTAGGAGAAAAAATGAGAGAAGTGACTTAAAGCAAGTGAGGGGCAGAAGATAAAAGGGGGAGAAACCTACGGATTCAGGACTTTTTGGCACTTCTTCACTTTTGAGATCTAATTTTTTGACTTCTTCGGACTAGGGGACTTCTTCTTCATCCAGAGAGAACTGATTCTCCAGTAAATAGCTATACAACTTCTATTGTACAAAGAGAAATGAGAGCGGTTTCAGTAACAGACTGCTTGAAAACTTACATCCTTGGAAAATACCATAAGAAAAGAGCGGGATCAGCCTCACGACTATCCAAATAACTTATCCCGATCCCCGTCGTAGTGAAGGAGTGGACCAGCCACATATTGCTGTCTGAATTACCTCCCTGGGGGACAAAAAGGCAAAATGACATGAGACATTCCGACCTTTCCTCGACGGAGAGCGGGCTGAGTTTATGGACTGCCAGAATAATAAGGAGAAAAAAACAAGGAGATCACCAACAGAATCTATATCAACAGGATCACCATCAGCAGCTTACCTCCCCGCGTGGTGAAAGGGAAATGTAGACTTTAAATGTTACCTTATCCCTCTTGAGGAGGAGTGCGGGTTGGCCCTTGACCACTCGAAGACAAAATTTCTACCAACGAACTTTACTTTAAGAAAAGAATATCCAACAGTAAAATCACCACCGCCAAATGAAACTCCACCAGCTCCCACCTACCTCTCTGCGAGGCAAAGGGATGAGTCATGCCAGAGGCGACTCTATCCCTCTCGCGGAGGAGTGCGGATCGGCCTTCGGCCACTTGACATATTTATCAACAGAACGTCATCTCCAGCAACAGAATGCTGAACAAATAGCACCTCAAACCTTCACCGCATCCCAGCAAAAACAGCTCAAGTTTGCGAATTCACTAACATGTTTGACTTGTGCAGCATCTCCTACTTACCTTCCCAAGAGAATCAACAGGCAGGACTAGTTTGAGGGTAGCCCGGCCTGCCTCACAGCGAAGTGTGGGTTCAATCTTGCGACTACCTGACATTACTTATTGGGGTAGCATCTCCTACTTACTTCACAGGAGGATCAACAAGCGGGACCAGCCTGAGAGTAGCCCGGCTTGCCTCACGGTGAAGTGCGGGTTCAGTCTTTCAAAATATTATCCAGTGGGATTTCCTACAAAATATTATTTGGCAGGATCCTCTACAAAATATTATTCGATGGGATCTTCTACAAAATATTATTCGGCATCGGCGAGATCTTCTACAAAATATTTGTCAGCGGGATCTTTATCTACAAACTGTTTGTCAGCAGGATCTTTATCTAAAAATTATTTATCAGCAGGATTTTCATTTATGAAATATTTATCAGCATGATCCCTATTTTCTAAATATTTTTGGCAAAATCTCCATCAAATGAATCTTCGCAAACAGAAGCTAACACTCTTATAATGCAGGAATGAACATATGAAAAGAAAAGTTAAGGAAAAGCAGCAGGAAAAAATATAGAAGAGGAAAATGAGATTAAAGAAAATTGGAATGACCAAGCGAAGAAATAAAGGCTCGGTGGGGTAGAACCCCACCTAAGGACCAGTGCTGGGGGCTCACACACATCACTGATCGAGACCTAGCTCTGAAGACCTGAGTTGCTAGGGTCTGACCCAAGGGTGCGCAAAATACGACATCAATAATACTTTTTCCAAATTCTCCATAAATAATTGTAGTAGTACATGCTTGAGCATTATCCTCAGATTCCTTTTGTTGGGTTTGTTGTGTTATTTCATTATCTCCATATCCCTTTTATTGTATTTCATGATTTATTTTGTTATCTTGTGATCCTAGTTGGTGTATTTCTTGATAATCTATAAATGTTTCACCTAAATTTTCTACTATATTTTGTTTACTGGTAGTAACAAATTTATTTAAAGATCCTTTTTGGGATTCAATTAATTTTTTGATTATCCTCTTCTTTATTTTTAAGTTTCTCATATCCAGATGCATATTTTCTATTAGACATATTTTCTAGTAGAAAATACTAATATCCACTATATAAAATCTTACTATGCTTATGATTATTCTAGAATAAAATAAATATTAACATAAAACAATATAACTTGATTTAGCAAATGAGATTCATTTTTATATGACAAATGACCCTCGCTTTTATATAAAATTATTTACACAATAAAATAAAATATTTCATGTTAATATCCAAAATCAATAAGTAAATTATACACTGAAGAATTGAAAGAGGAAGAAACAAAATTTGAAAAATAGTCCAAGAATAGGTGGCCCATGGGCCATGTGAATTATGAAAGCTATGGTTGAATAAAGTCTTGAAGAAGAAGACAAAAAATAACCAAGAATGGTCTAGAAAACAAGTCATTCACGTGGCTCTTTTATAGCCACAAAACTTCACTGTATATATATAACAAAAACTCCACTGTATATAGAAACTGCAGATCAGATTAATTAGCTTTACTTATTTTACCTTTATCACCAGAGCACAACAGAGCTGCTCAACACTTGCAGGTGTGATAGGAGACAATGGAGAGGCTGATAGTGCCAAATACGAGCAAGGTAGATACAAGAGAGAGATTAGAGAATGGAGATTGGAGTACAAAAGCAATGAAATAAAATTTGTTGATTTCAGGTATAAAATGAGAGTCTTTTAGATGTTCTGTTGGATCTTTTTGGACTTTGTAGAGATAGATTGGAACTATTAAATTTACAGTCATTATTGTGACTTTTGACTTTTCTAAGGAAGTTACAGAGTTTATGTAATTAAATAAAAATTTATATATTTTTATAATTGTTAGCGTCTTTTTTTTTTTTTTCACCGTAGAGTTGAGAATTGATGTTTTCAATTTTCAATGTTAACGTTTCTTTGTTTAGTTTAAGTAATTTAATTTTTTTTAAAGTTTTTTTAACTAATTATTTTTTGCAGTATTTTCTAAAACCTTCTTCCATTGCGGGGCCTTAGGCAACCACTTAAGTTGCCTTATAGGAGAGCTGGCCTTGTTCGGAAGCGTTGTGGAATGTGATGATCTTGAGGGTTAACCACTTAACTAAATTAATATCCAATAATTCTAAGGTTTTTGGATCAATGGTTAAGTCATTAACAATATATATCATATAATTTACTATATCTACTTTATAATAAAAATAATTTTATAATCTAACGTATCACAACAAGCCACATTAATTTATGGATTTAATTTTGTGTAATTTTTTTCTAAAGTATTTTTCATATATCTCCTTACACTTAAAAGAGCCTATAGAGAAATGAACAGGAATGAACAGTGTCTTTGTTTGACACTTTTGTCCTTGTCTTCCACTTCAGTCCTCTGTACTCAATCTTTTCTCTTTTTTCTCTTTACTCTGCTCTCCCTCCTTCACTCCCTATTTTGCCTTCGTCGATCCCCTATCGATTCCCCAAATTGACACCAATCTCGCTTACAATATACAGCAGTCAAACTCAAAAATCCATGTACAATATACAAAAGCAAATATATAGAAGGAAAAGCATAAAAAAAAGAAAAAAAAATATTAGCAGGCTATTATTTACATATAATCTAGAAGGAAATAAACAAAGTGTTTCAATTAAGTTGGTGATCACTCAAAATACGGAGAACACCAATATTTTCTTCCATGCATCATTTTTATCAAACTGAAATCAAAGGGAGAGGAAGAGAGAGGGCTGTGGGATTCAGCTTGTTGCGGGGAAAGAGAGAGAGGTCTGTGGGGGAGCAGATCGGCATGGGGAAGGTCGCCAGTTACTAGGCTTGGTGGTGGCGCCACTGAGGAGAAGAGAGATTGAGAGGGAGAGGGGCGTCCGGCTGGAGGGAGGGAGGAGAGAGAGAGAGGTATGTGGGGGAAGAGATCGGCATAGGGAAAGTCGCCGGTGACTAGGCTTGGTGGTGGCGTGGTAAAGACAGTCGGCAGCACTGGGAGGAGCTGAGGAGAAGAGAGATCAAAAGGGAGAGGGGCGTGCGGCTGGAGGGAGGGAGGAGAGAGAGGGAAGAGGGAAAAAGTTAGAGTTTGGGACTTTAAATCCCGACCCTTTATCTTAAATCTTCAGATTAGATCCAACAGTGGAGGTTAAAATATTGAAAATAAACTAACTTAAAATAGATAATTAAAATATAAAATCACTTTTAATTTATAAAATACTAATATTTCATCATTAAAAATGATAGAGTTTTGCTAAATATTTTTAAGAGAGTAAAATCATCTAAATAATTAGAGTTTTTAACATAATTTAAATTTCATAATATTCTTAATTAACTAAAATCATTTAGATAAATACAATTATAATATTTTTGGAGCTTTCAAAATATAAGAGGCTTATTTAATGATGAAAGAACGTGAGAGCAACATAGGAATAAAATATTTTGTATTTTTCAGTGCTTCCTGGGTCATTGAGCAGTGTGGTTGACTAACAACTAATTTAATTATTCAAGATTCTGTACTGCGTGTAAAGAATCACACTTTATTTATTATTTTCACACATTATTTTCAAAATTTTTTTTTCTTCTAATTAGGCAAATGTGGAAACGTTCGCACGTTAAACCAATGCTAATATATATATATTTTTATATCCAAGAATTTCATTGAACTCGGTGACGTTTCCAAAATGCTACTGACCTGGAATATTTTCTAGAAGGGGATAATTATATTATCCATGTTTAGTCAACAAATCTTGTCCCTCAATTTCAACCTCGAGTTTGAATATTTTGCCGTTCATCCAGCCAAGAGTTACGGAAACAAGTTTTCATAAGCCGAGTGGTACATCACGTTTTGCTCAAAAAACCAAGCTTGTTAGTGCCCTTTATCCCTGTACCAGAGTCTTCTACTTGGTTTTTAGCAAAATTATTCTTCATTTCAACGCTACCTGCAGGTCATCTAGCTCCTCCCAATTTCTTAGCAGCAGCCCTTTGTTCGATTGTAGGTCTTTGCCTACTTATAATAAGAAAACTCAATATTAAATTTTAATGTGATGTTATTTGAAAATCTTTATTTCACATGAATCATCTATTTATTATAATTTGATTCATAATATTTAAATTTTAAAATTTATTTTTTAAATTAAATTATGTTTTATAAATAAATAATACATGGAATAAAATTTTTTAAATAAAATTATTTATTAAAAAATAATTTATTCAGATTTAACAAGTCCTTCAGATAAGCGAGAGGTGACGATTTTTTTTATGAGAGCTTAGCATGTCCGTACATTACATGGAGTGAAAGGCGTACGGGCATTAATCAGCACGAGGTGCTCCACCTAAGCAACCTCTAGTCACTGTTCCAGAGTTCACTTCATTAGGACACCAGTCATGCTCAAAAACCTTTAGTCAAAATTTAATTAAAGAAATTTATTTTTATAAATTTAACTACTTACTTTTTAAAAATATTAAATAATAAACTCAACAAATCTTTTACTATTTTATTAAAATATTATCAATTTAGTTAGTCACTTTTTAAAAATATCAAATAATAGACTCAATAAATCTTTTATTATTCTAATAAAATATTGATTTTGAACTTTTCATTTATTTTAATTTTTTTTATAATTATAATTGTAATTTGAATCTTTATTCATTGTTAAAAAACTACCAATTAATTTTCTAACGTTCATATTATTCCAACGGCTATATTTCTCCAACAGATATATATTTTTAACTGCTATCTCCAACGATTATATTTTTTAATAGCTATATTTCTCCAATGGCTATATTTCTCCAACGGTTATATTCTTCCCATAATATTTCCTCAACAATTTCATTTACTTCAACTCAAGTGTCTAAAAAAAAAAAATTTGGCTAGCTCCTTTGGTTCAACAAATTTGACTAATGATTTAATTTGAAGTTAAAATCACTCTTGATTTGTTGAGCCAATTGTAGCATATTTTCTAGCACTTTAGCTATTCTTTAGCTATAATTTAGTTTTGTTGAGCCCATAACTGGTGCTCTTAGGCATGTTGGCAAAGGCTGAAAAAATTAAAAAATAATTTCCATTAGGTCCGAATGCCGTCTCTTCAAAATTTTAAATTATATTGTAAAATTTAAAAGAATACGATACATAATATGTAGAGTCCATAATCCTTGGTGATTAATATTGAAGAGAAGCATATTTTCTATCATTAATGTTAATGTGTCAATTTGCATAGCAGACAAAAAGGGAGGAAAAAATTATTCCTAGCTCACGATGATTATTCAGGCTTCAATGTTGTGCTTTTCACATTCATCTATAAAATAAATAATAAGTAAGTGAACAAAAATAGATAGAGAGACATAGAGATTTATACGATTTGACATAAAAACCTACACTCACGAGTTGTTTGGGGGCGAAATCTACTATAATAGATATTTTACAATCTCTCATAGCCTCACATATCTCACAATACAATGTAGGAATTTAGGGTTTGGGGAGGTTGAAGATTATGTCTCCCTTTAGAGAAGTTTGTACGTATGGAATCCCTATAAATTTATGGAGATCTCCTCCTTATATAGAGATCTATTTATTTGGAGTGATTGAATCCAACTTGTCTTGTGAATCCTTTTCCTTTTAGAATTATGGATCTCTTTCATTTTTAGAAGTCTGAGTCAACTTGTCTTATCTTTTCTTGGCTTTATCTTTGGGTTAAATTCTTGACTTTATCTCTTCCCTTATTTTTAGCGATGGGTTAGATTCGGTCAATTCTATCCCAACAGTTTCCCATGATTCTTAAGGTTGATTTGTTCAACAAGAAAGTCTTGAGAATCTTCAAGTCAATAATCTACAGAATAAATAAACTTCGAAAATTGGTCATCGGTTTTCTTGTTTGTTTTGTGCTAAATAGTGAAGAGCTTAGCTTGGAGAGATATATAGGAGATGTGCTCGAACACGTTGGTGGCGAGTGTGGAGCTCGGCTTCGGCGGGAGATGTATTCAACCACATTAGGTGCTAGTGCGGAGCTCGGCTTTGGTGAGAGATGTACTCGACTGCATTAGGTGCAATCGCAGAGCTTGACTTTGAGTTTGTTTATTTGTGTAAATGTTTGCCTGAAAGCCTGTTTATTGTCGGCGAAGAATGCATATTTTCATGATTGGTTCTTGTTATTTGTTTTCTATGATTGGTTGCATATGACGGTTTATTGTTAGCAAATAGTGTTTATTTTCGTGATCATTTTTGCAATTGTTGGTATAAGTAGACTTTTTGTCCCTTTATGTAAATCATTGTTTGATGTTCTCATTTTGGGTTGATATTAGAGTTTGTTTGTAGCAACCCGCGTTTAAGGTATCAGGAAGCCCATTGACTCCGTTGACTTGTTCCCGAAGGAAACTAGCGCGAGGTGGTTGTAGAGCAATCAATTCTGATGAAGATAGATTAAGATGCCCGAGAGGGACTTTGTAGGCGGTGTTCCGTGTTGCGCGAGTGATTTCTCACAAAGTATATTCTCCAAGTGTGTAGCCCCTCGAATTCTTGTTGAATCTTGAAGAGTTTCGGTGAGAAAAATCTCCAAAAAACAAATTTGTTAGTCAAAATGAAATTAAAATAGCAAATTTGTGAAAGACAAACCAGAATGATTTAGCCATTTCTTTCAAGTCTTCCTTGACTGAGATTGTTTGTTGCTCAATATTCACATCTTCTTCGGATTATTTTTTGTAGTGTTTTGATGCATACTTCGACGAGCTTTATGATCGCTTTTGAGACTAGTGGACCCATGGGCTCTGGTTTTTAGTCTAGTCTAGTGGCACTTACAGTGGGCGCCATGCCTGTACGTGTCTTTTGGTTGGTTAGTGGGTTAATGCCCGCCAACTTTGTGCTCAGTTTGTACAGGGTTTAGGTGCCATGCGACGTGTGCAGCGGGCAACTTATTGTTCGAATGGTTTGTTATGGGCGAGTAACTAGTGTGTGAGCAACTTCTCACGGGCGAGCAACTTATTGTGGCGAGTAAACTATTGTTGACCCAGTGGAATTCAACTATGGTGAGCAAACCAAGTGGGATTGAAGTCTC
The DNA here is from genome assembly GCA_003123785.1 of Pterocarya stenoptera. Lineage (NCBI taxonomy): Eukaryota > Viridiplantae > Streptophyta > Magnoliopsida > Fagales > Juglandaceae > Pterocarya > Pterocarya stenoptera. The sequence goes on from QEOT01123976.1 coordinate 86,077, forward strand.
TGTGGCGAGGAAACATGTTGCTAGCAAGCTTGTAACGGCGAGAAACAGTTCTAATGGGCAAAACTTCTGCTGTGAGCAAAGTGAACTGAGACGAGCAACGTGAATTGAGGTGAGCGAACTTAGAGGGAGTGTGGCCTAAAGCAGCGACCACTATTGTCATTGCTCAAGAAGACATGGTGGTAGTGAAGCAGCGGCTTGGTAGTTTCTCAAAGGCGGAGGATGGCTTCCCAGCAATGACCATACTTGTCGTGGAGTGGTTGCCTGTTCGTGTGTTGTTGCTCCCCACAAGGGTGGTGAGACGTTGCTTGTTTTCCGCCACATGAGAGGTGTTGCATAGGGTGAGGCTGGTGAGAAACTGTTCGTTGTGGATGGCCTGGCGAGATGCATGGAATAGCTCGGATAGCTTCGCTCGCACGCTCATGTTGTGGTTGAACCCGACTGTGACTTTTGGGTCAAGGAGTGCTTTGGCGACAATGGGAAACGCCGATGAGTCAGGTTGGGTAGAAGTGGACTCCTTGGGGCGAAGGACTTTGGTGTCGAGTAACTCTTATGGGGGCCAATGTCGAGGTTGGACAGTGAACAAAACCTCTGTGGCGTGGAAAAACGTCGTGGTTGGGTACCACCACACCGATGACAGAAGACACTGGCACGCTAGGTGGTGGTCGAATGATGAGCAATAGCTGGTGTCCAACAATATTCACTCAGTATGTATTGGCGACGATGGTGAGGAACGGTGGTGAGGAACACCGTTGTAGTCGGGAATCGCCACTCTGGCAAAAGAAGATCACTGCAAGTTAGACAGTGGTCGGCGATGGGCTCATTGACGCATGGACGCCTGGTTTGGGTGGTCCTTCGGTAGCATGCATCCTCTGCCCACACTATACCTGACGCGACGACTTTTGTGGTGGAGGAAATACGCCGCCGACGGTTCTGGTCTCTACTAGTGGCATCCCTGCCACTTCATGAACGCCTGTGCATGGGCCTCCGACAGCTTGGTGCTCTCTGCTCGCACTATGTACAACGTGCACAACACTCCGATCCAGTGAGTTGCCAGTGGAAGTTTCCACTGTCGTTGTATCACATGTGAGTTACTGGCGAGTTACCGATGGCTACAGGTTCTGCCTGGTGAAAGAACTGGGTTCATGCTGTGCACCCCTTACGTGCGTTGTGCATGGCATATGTGCAGCGCATGTTGCAGGTGCACAGTGCATGCGGTGTGCTTCTTGTGTTCTGTTTCTATATGTACTTTTTTCATTTGTTGAAATAATAGGAAATAGCAAAGTTGAGGAGATTTTATCTGGTATTTTGAAGATGATCTCATGAGTCAAAGAATTTCCTTCTCTCAATTTTAGTGTAGAAGATTAGTCGATCTCATAGACGTGCCAACTGTTAATGTGTAAATTTGCAAGACAGACCGAAAGGGAGGAAAAATTATTCCTGGCCCACAATGATGATTTGGGCTTTGACATAGTGCTCTGAACGTTCATCCATTTAATAAATTATAAATTAAGCAAACAAGAATAAATAGAGAGATACAGAAATTTACGTGATTCGGTATAAAAGCTTACGTTCACGGATTGTTTGGCGGCAAAATCTACTATAGTGAGTGATTTTACAATCTCTCATGATCTCACATATCTCAAAATACAATGAAAGAATTTAGGGTTTGGAGATGTTTAAGATTATGTCTCCCTTGAGAGAAGATCCTTCAGAGTTACTGTGCGTGGTGAAGTTTGTACGTATGGTATCCCTGTAAATTTGTGGAGATCTCAGTCTTAGAGGTTGATTTTTTTGGAATGACTGAGTCCAACTTACCTAGTGAACCCCTTTCCATTTAGGAGTTCGGGTATTTTTCTTTTTAGGAGTCTGAGTCAACTTGTCTTATCTCTTCTTGGCTTTATCTTTGGGCTAAATTCTTGACTTTATTTCTTCCCTTATTTTTAGCAATGGGTTGGACTTGCCAATTCTATCCCAACAATTAAAATTATTAGAAACTTTGAACTTTGCATTCCAAACTCAGTAAAATGACACATTATTTACCCTGAGTATTAAAATTCATACTTTTGCACTCTTATTTAATTCTAACCAGATAAATGGATGAAAAATAAATCAATCTTGATATTCTTCATAATGTATTGTGAAAAGAAAGGGAGATGTGGAAATTCAAGGGCCGAAGCCTACGGTTCCTGTTGCGGGTTGCAGCTAGCCTGCCACTTTATGGGCCTTTTAACCTCCATGTGTAAACTGTAAAACCGAAGCCCGATTCGAAAAAAAAAGAACTGTGAAGGTGGGACCCAAACAAGAGATGACGTGTCAAAGCATCCGGAACAAACCTCAATTCCTTCCCCATCGCCGCTGCTCTTCCACCTCTCCTTCCGAAGTTCCGCGTACAAACACACACACACACGGAAACGCAGAGTCACGCACCTTCTCTTTGGCCTTCCACAAACAAAAATCCTCTTCTTATCACAGTTTCTTTGACCATCCGCAACTCCTTCCCATTAGATAATCTACTGCCTCTCTCTCTTTTTGGTTACAGGTAATCGAAAGAGAGTCAACAGAAAAGAAGAATTGAATTGTCATTCCCATCCATGGGGAAGAAGAGGAAGTCAGACGCCACGCGCATGGACGAGGTGGACCGTAGCATTTACACGACCTTCTGTAGCGCCGCCAACTCCCTCTCCCATATCTACACCCAGTCCATGAACCACCAGCGCCTCTCCTTCCAAGCCGGTGAACGTCACGCTCTGGTTCCTTCCTCTTCCATTTTCCTCCGCCTTTTCTTATTTATATTTTTTTTATTTGTTTTTATGCAAGGGGTTTGGTTGGATGGGTTTACTTTGTTATTATTATTTGCCTGTTTTATGGTATTGTTTTTGGCGTATATTACAGTCTGTTTGTTACCGACGAAATTTATTGTTATACTCTTACTTTTTTATTTTTGTTTTTAGTTTTTGGGTTTTTATAATAATTTGAGCTCTTTATTTCATCTAGTTGCATTGGTTAAAAAAAGATGAAGCCATCTAGTTGCAGTTGGCGTTGTTGTATGTGGCTCTTTTTTTTTTTTTTTTGTTTTTTCCTCAGCAAGTTAAGTATTATATAGATAAACTAAACGCTTACAAGGATATAGGATTCAGTGAGGTGGGAGTCCCCAACAATCATCCCAAACACAACAAAAGCAGCACCGAAAATAAAAATAAAAAAGTGGGTTATTAAGCCAAAAACTTGACTTCAACCCAATCCCACAAGGGGATGCCGCTTTAGAGCGGTTTTAATGTAGCCTGACAAATAGACTATAAACCTACAACTAAAAGTTGTAGTCGAGAGGGGCGCGCTGCATTTTGTTGATCCGGTCCAACTGAAAGTGACTATATTGATCACATCTTCTTGATCGTTGGTTAGGGAAAGCAGGAACATAGGAGAATAGCAGCCTAAAGATGATCCAGTAAAAGATCCGAAGCCGCTGACCCCGCTGGTGCCTTGCGTGGCGGCAGGAATCTCCTTCTGGTGCGGTGGTGCATGAGGCCCACGCGCACTGTAAGCCGCACGTGGACCACACTCGCCACTCGGTTGGGCAAACTTCTTCCACCGTCCAACAGATCGGCGGCTGGGGATTCCTTTGGAGGGGCGCGTGGTGGTCGGATATGGCCGGCGAGTAGTAGATTGGAATCTCTTGGCACTATAACCGGAAAAAGTAAAAAGAAATCGGAAATAGACCTATACACAGGGTCTGGGCGATTGGAGGGGAGGGGGAGACGAAGCTCCTCCCCCCCCTGGGCAGAGCTACTGAGATGACGGATGGTGGTTAGACGGAACTCTGGGGGTGGAGAGAAACGGAACTCTGGGTTGTTGTATGTGGCTCTTATTTTGTTGGGTTTAAATAATGAAGAGACTGGGATGGTATACTTTTTTTTCCTTTGATTTTCCTGCATTTTCTCTGGGACCCATCGGAGCTATTTAATATTCTGTCATTGGGTCATCATTTTCCCCTATATATTTGCTTTGTAGTATTTTTTTTTCTGTTCCCTTATGGAGTCCATTTCTCAGTTAATTTTATTTTACCGATAACTCTGCATGGGCTATTGAATTAGATAAGAGGCTTATGGTATTTTTGTGTAGAGGCTTCTGGTGTTTTTAGGAGAGGAAGCATGCTAGTGCTACCATACAAAGAATATAATATGGACTCTAGTGCGAGATGAGGAGTGCTTTTATTTCAACGTTTCAAGGCTCTTGATTACAAACACAAACTTGAGCTTTTGAGATCATTTGTCTTTCTTATATCCAAACAAAAGTTTGGACGTGTATCAAGTTTTGTTCAATTATTCAGGAGCATATGCTACATTGTTAGATATGTTCTTTGTGTGATCACAATAAAAAGGATATGATCTTTGCATCATTCTGCATAAAGGAGTGTATGGTGTACGTGCCAGGTTGGAAAGATGTTGATTTTGTTTTTTAGGTATCAATGCTTTAGATAACCTTGAAGGCATATTTCCTTGTTTATCCTTGATAAGGATAATGATGAATTTTTTATTCTAACCTTTGAAGATGGTTACCCCCTGGGAATTGTCCTAGTATTTTTATGTTGTACTGTTTAGCATACAGACACAGGTAGACTCTTGAAGTCTCCTTTAATCAGGAATTAACTCATTACTACAAAGTATACCGCATACAATGTAACCGCACTAATACCCTTTGATGACACAACACCCTAACATCTAGCAAGCTTATACATTAATAAATATTCCATGAAAACTCACTAGCATAGTCAACACAGTAACAAGTGTCTTAAACACCAGTCACATGAAACACTTGCTCTTCACACTCTTCTTTTAAGGGAAGCCTGAGGCTTATTTATGTAGATTGATTGTGTCTGTTGCTCAGTTGACTATTTTTTTGAAAGGTTGGATACTTGGCTAACTTTCCAAGTTCTAGATAGCTACTTTAGGAAGATGGGAATGTGGCACTAAGATATTCGAACAAGATGAAAACAGCTTGAAAGAATGTGGAAGAGAGGAGAGAGACCGTGATGTTCAATCTTCTAAGGGTAAGAGTATGAGGAAGTGAAGAAAGAAGGTTGAAATGGAGAGTGGGGTAGTGCAGGGAGGAATCTCTCAACATATTATGACTCTGCCACTAACCTTCACAGTCTCCTTTTTATCTCTCTATGAATGGTTCAAAAGACTTTCTTCATCTGGCAGCTGGTCTAGCGATCCCTCCTAGCCACCACATAGAGTTTAGATCTCTTGAATGAGTAAAGGGTTTTTTTTTTCCTCTTGTTTCACATTGGTTCAATTCAAGCTGCTACAATAGAACTCATTGAAAGGGAAGATAGCGCATTCTTGGGGGTGAATAAATAGAGACCACTGCTGCATGATACACCACAACTTTGGTATCGACCTTGATGAATTATGGTGCAACGAAACCCAAGGTGTTGGCCCAAGTGGTGAAGGCCTTGGTCTTGGAGTATCTCTTCCTTCAAGGTCTAAGGTTTAGCACCTCATAGGTGCAAACAATCATTTGAGGCCACACCCCCTAGTGAAAAGCTAGCGATTTAACAAGTTTCGTGGAGGGAAACTTCCGAGGGTGCGGTGTACAGGATCGGGGGGTTTACTTTGTAGGGGTGGGTTCGAAGGTCTCTGCCTTGGAGAGGTTCCCTGACGTAGAAAAAAAAAAAATTATGGTGCAACGGGCTTGCTATATATCCATAGCCTGCCCTGGGTCTTTAATTGCATGGAAAAGCTCAATTAATAAATCTTTTCCTATCCCGAGGTTAGAAATGTGCAGGTACCTTTCCCACAATGATTGTCTATCTCTCTCTAGATTTTCCTTTTCTCCCTGCTGCTTCATATTTTCTAGAAACAACCCTTCCACTATATCCTCTTGGTTTGTGATTTTTAAGTGCCTAGCCCATCTAGACCAGATTTTCTCCCCTTTGTTATCAGGATCTTTTCTCCCTTTTAGTCCTTCCTCCTTATTCTCCTTAAAAGCTTCTAGTTGTTATTTTCAATTCATATTCCTATTTCCTTCCTTATCTGCTTGCTTTAGCAGATTTCTACAAGAAACTTGTTTGTAGCAAGTGGAGCCTTTTTGTACAAGTGTTTGTGTTGCTAGCATACATCAAGTGAAGAACTTTATATCTTATTTAACAAAGATATTGGTTTTTTTTGCTATATGATCCAAATTTCATCTTAAATAGTTTTCTAAAAAAAGGGAAAAGAATCTTGTTTTTTCACCAACCAAACCTTTTCAACAAGTCCTTGTTCTTTTCCTCATCCATGTGAAAATGATAACCACACAAGCCAGGACCCATGGAGGAAAGCTCCCACCAAAAATGTTAAATTTCTCGACCCACACTGGTGTTTCCTTAAAAAACAATGTTATTAAAATGGTTATTATTGTAACCCCCACCAAGATCTTGGTTACTGGTTTCATCAAGGAGTCCTTGGGCTCCCCATCGACGTAAATCACTGATCCGTCTCTGTACGTCAACACAGACCGTCCGTTCCTTGAGTTGAACCGGATCACGTGGCCGCACCCCACCCCAAGATTGAATGCAAAGGTTGACTTGAACCTGTATTTGTCAAGGATATCTCGGACCTCGAGCTGGTCCTGGTCCCAGTTGCCCAGGCTAGACTTGAACACGTCGATCGGACCCTTACCCTGTTTGAACAGACGGATCTCCACCTTTGGAACTTTGGTCTTCACAATTCTCGTGCTCCGGCTCTGGTCTGTAGGTTGAGGAGAACCTTCCAGATCTGGACCCACTTCCTTGATTTCTTGGACTATTTCGGCCTCCTTCTGTCTTCTCCATTTATCTCTGGCCGTCTTGTGCTCAACCAAGGAGTTGGCGGCCGTTAATTTTCATCTTAAATGGAGTTAATGGCTAGGATTGTGAGCTAGATGAAAAAAAAAGTTTGGGCAGTTTCAAGTATTGGATTTCAGTTTTTTAATTACCTCCTAGGTTAGCAACATTTCTACAGTCTCTGTACCCTCAACCATTGATGTTATGTTCTGAAAATAATACCTTTCTTTAAATCAAGTGGCATTACTCCTTAATGGGTGCACGCTTAAATAGTAGGTAACGGTTCTGCATTGTGCAGAGAGCTAACTTATAAAGTACTTGTAATCATACTTTTTTTGCTTCCTTACTTCTGCTCCAGCTAATACTCCATATATTTGTTAATATAGAAGCTGAGGGTGGACTGAATCTCCAATTCTGAAAACAGGGGAAACCAGTTATCTTGGAAAATCTGAACTTATAAGTAAAAACTTCTGAAATTAAATACTTCTAGTGGAGACTGAGGGGTGTATTCCCAATGTTGATGTAAAAGCTGACAGCACATAGTTTAAACCCATATAAACTCCTGAAGTTTTGTTGTGGCACAGAGATTCACATATGTTGCATGTGAATCTTTTGAAATTATCTTTAAGAAACATATTTTACTTTAACTTCTTGGTAATGTTTTTTTTTATTTTTATTTTTATGTCGGGGAACCTCTCCAAGGTAGGGCCCTTTGAACCCACCCTTGCAAAGTAAACCCCGGTCCCATGCACCGCACCCTCGGAAGTCTCCCTACACAGAATTGGTTAAATCGTTGGCTTTTCACCAGGTGGTGTGGCCCCAAAGTATTGTTTGCACCCATGAGATGTTGAACCTTGGACCTTGAAGGGAGTGATACCCCAAGACCAAGGCCTTCACCACTTGGGCCAACCCCTTGGGGTTCAACATCTTGGTAATGTGATTTTAGTTTTCTGTTTCATTTATGGCCTTCATAAAAAAAAAATAAAAAAAAAAGGTTTTCTGTTTCATTACAGATGCTTGATAGTTTGTCTGTGTGATTCTGTTACTTGTGGATAATTTCCATATTATTGAGGTCAATCTATTTTCTGTCAATATGTCAAGTGAATGCTCATATGTCCTTTCTGATTTCAGCCCGAGGTGCAGGTCTTTTTTCCCTCTTTTGATAGTTGTCATTTTTCATATTTTCAGTTTTCTTGTATGCTTTATAGGCACATATATAACACTGTTATGTCTCTCTCCTTAATACCTTGCAGGAGAAACTATATCAATGGGTTTCGAGACAACAAGAAGAAGGATCAAGGGTGACAACTGTGGATATTGTTGCTTATTTGCAGGTTTCTTAGCTTGCCATTAATTAATGGTTCTTGCTCTATTTCCTGGTTTTATAGAGTTGTGATATTTTAACTTTCTTAAGGGTTATCCCTTGTGTGGTTATGTTATATCTTTTGCGCTAGATTGTTTCCATGCTTGTGTTTTGCAGAGTAGATATCTCTTTCTGTTGCCCTATTGTGGCAGGTCTGTTGCATGTTGCTGTATGCTTCTAAATTTCATGGGCTAAGTAATTAGTAGTAAACAATTACTAGCACTTATGAGCAGGCTCCCTATCTAGACATTGGAAGACTGGAAGTTTGATATGGGAGGTTGGCTATTGATCATCAATTCTCACATTTCATCACTCAAATCTATGTAGGCTGGGTTCATTGGATCATCACATGTAATTTAAAAGTCTTATATAGAAGTTTACTATTGAGGATAGGTCTACATAATCACATGGTTGTTTTGGTTTCTAAGTACTAATTTTGTCAGTGAAGCTTATCAATTTCAATCGAGGCCAATAGAAACTTTTCAGGAAGTTTTTTAAGGCTGTTAAACTTGGTAGAGGAAAAAAAGTCACTGGTGTGAGTGGTGAGCCACACAATCCTTTCATACAAGGAGATGCACTGAAAATCATCCTCAAAGAACTTAAATTTCTTAATGTTTTAAGTGACCATAATGCACGTGTCTGGTGGACAATCCTTGTGAGCCACTGATGGGAGGCAAGAAGCATATCTTGTATTTTGAATATTTACGAGTTTGAGGTGCGTTTTAGTCCCCTAACCAATTTCCTCCCGATGGCTGTTATAGGTGATTTGAAGCTTGAGGTGTAATTTATTAATTGAATTCCTTTGTTCTTGCCGGATAGCTGAAACTTAGTTGGGTCCTCTACTTTAGCTTGGCATGTAGCGCAGCTCTAACAGGAACCAGAAATAGCTCTCCTTAAAAAATTGTTACTTGCTGATCATTATGAAGTTACGAACTGCTGATGTTACAGAAAAAAAGGCATAAACATATCCATCAATGTTTTTTTGGACCAAGTGGAATTAAACAAGGGATGGAGGGAGGAGTTGTACTCAATCTCGTAGAGGTGTTGGGCTTCTATATGCTAATAAAAGAACGCAAGCCTATCTGCACATCCTACTCTTATATGCACAGCCTACAGTTGGCTACAATTAAGGCAATATTTTATAAACTTTAGTAGCTTTAAACAATAATTGATTCCCATTTTGATACATGTTAAAATATGCTACTTTATGCAAAAGGCCCAAGGGTAGGACTGTTTCAAGCCACCTGTCCCAGGACGTTTCTTGGTTTTAGTAGAAAGCATTGTCTAGACATCTCATTTCAGGTGAGGTTGTTGAAGTAGATATGGGAAACTTCTATGATTGAAAGGTCCAGTTTTATTTATTTATTTATTTATTGATGATGTCCTTTCACGTGCTGATTTTACCGTGATAGGATCATTAAGAGATGGTTTTCCATTTTTTTTTTGGTGACATTCACTGGCTATAGAAATATGCAGGAAGGAGACTGAATAATTCAAATCCGGTGAATTTCTGTCTTAATATGAGGTTGTAGTAAAGGCATCTATATGGTTTCTATTATTTTCAGCTACTCAATTTACTATAGTTACCCAGAAGATGAAACTGTCCGCACTAACCTCTAACCATGACACTCTTTTATTTCTCCCTCTCTTTCTTTTTAGCGATGAATATCTGACTATTTAAAGTACTTACCAAAAAATTAGTCCTGACTTTGTCATGTGTTGAGGAGTTCAAAATAAATGTAATGCTATTCACTGTTTTGCCTAGGAGGCCCAACAGCCTTGTGTTGACTACCTTGTATCCATCCAATCAGGTGGTTTATAAATCGGATAATATGTTTATCACCTTTCATCTCTGAGAAACTTTAAGTTACACTGGACATTTAGATGCATGGTACGAGATATGGAGCTCCTTTTAATTATATAATGTGGGATTTACAGTAATGACTGCGAGTTTAGGTTCATGAAATGGAATGAGATATATCTACGTGATATTTGGTCATATAAAGAGTTTTATATGAGACGTGTCCATGTTGAATGAGTGTACTGCATGTGACGATGGATTAATTTGATGTTCTTGATATATTTTCAATTGTTTTTGGCAGAATGAGCTTGAATATGGAGCAGATGAGCCCCCAATGTCCCCTAGGCTTCCATTTCAAAACCAGCACGCCCAGAATGCAATGCACCTGACTAGTATGGGTGCCCCCGTCTCGTCCAGTCCCATTGCCAATATAGCAACTGTTGGTCAGGGAGTTCGTTCCGGGCAATCCGATAATCAAGCTAAGAACTCTGTTTTCTCTAATGCTCTCTCCAGCCCAGTTCGAAGGAGCATTCAGTCTTATCATCTCGCACAAGGGGCTTCACAAGGACCTCCGAATAGTGAGACAAACTATTGTCATCTCCAAAACCGGGATACCAACTCCGCAAGCTCAAATGACTGCATGGACATGCATGCAGATAGTCCAGGTGGTCATGACTTTCCATACTGAAAGGATAAATGATCGATCTACTTTCTGTAATTTCTGTTCGGTCAGAAGTCTTCTGTTGTAGGAGATGTTGAAACTGCTGCATATCTTGATAATTTTACTTGTTTATTCAGTTTATTATTGCCAAAGATTTTAGTTTTAAACTACTAGTACAAATCAAATCATGTCAATTACGATAAATAAAAAAAGCAAAAAGGGATGCGGCAAATGCAGAGTCTAAGTTGTAAGTTAGTGAAAGGAGAAGTTAAAATAAATGAACGAGGTTACACATTTTAAACATGGTAATTGGGTTTTGAGAAATGATTTTAGTCATTGGTTTTCATGCTTAAAGAAATTAGTCTCCAGATGGGATTTCCATTTAAAATTCAGAAGAAATATTAATATGACGGTCACAGAATAATTTTGAAAATAAAAAGCAGAATAGTATATTAGATCTATTTTAGAAAAATTTTGAGAGTGCGGTGTACGGGATTGAAATTTATTCTGTAGAGATAGATCCGAAGAGTCATGTTTTGAAGAAGTTTCTTGACATTAAAAAAAAAAATATCTATTTTATAGTAAAATTAATTTTATAATCTAATGTACTATATCAATTAACGTTATTTTATAAATTTAGTTTTAAGAAATTTGCTCAATAAATCCAATACATTATCTGCCAAAACTATGGAACAATTCGACAACCGTATAATATTCTGTTTGGATTTAAAGTTAATCTAAATTCATTTTATTTAATTATTATAATTTTTTAAAATTTTTATAATAAATAATTTAATTTTTTCGTATTTTAAAATAATAATAATATTAAAAAATAATATTTTAATAATATTTTACTGTCAACTCAATTTCAAAAACTCACGTTATTCTCTCCAAAACTGCCAGTCTGCCACAATCTTCTTTGAGAACACAGTCCAAGCGTTGGTAATGGAGAGCAGCCGCAAACAACACTGTATCCTCTTCATCTTTACCCTTCTCCTTTACCATACGTCCAAAAACCATGCCGGCCGGAAGGCCTCGTGTATCCCCTGCTTTCCTCCTCATCTTCTTCTCACTTTCTCTTCGGAATCATCACTTCCTCTTTGTTAACGAAAGAGCATCGATTTCGATTCTGTTTAGAAGTGATGGGTTGTGCTGTGGGAAAGAACTCTTCCCCGTACACCTCTCCTTATGACATTGAGAGGTTGAAACTGGGGCATGAATATGTTCCGGGAGGCAATGGAGTGAGACCCATCAATCACACTCAGCTTCCGAGGGACACCACCCGTAAGGCGCTCACAAGGAATGAGGTGGAATATAACTATATTGTGGGTGCGGTGAATGCTAAAGGTGGTGCTGGTGGTGGGGGAGAGAGGGTGGTTGTGGGAAAGGGAGAGGTGAAGAGCGGTGGCAGTGAAAATGTTTCGAAGAGGGTTGCCTCCAAGAAGATTGAAGGAACTGAGCTTGTGGATGTGTGGCCTAAGTGGCTTTTTGATAATGTACCCGGAGATTTGTTGGCGGGTTTGGCTTCCAAGAGTGCCGATTCCTATGATAAAATTGCTAAGGTTAGTACTGATATTGATATGGTCCTTCTGTTATGAGGACATACGGGAAATTTTGTATCCTTTACATTTTTTGGATTGATGTTGCTTCAATTCTATGATAAGTGGCATTCTTGGTGAAGAAATCTCAACTTTTGGATTTGAGGAATTGACTGATTTAGATTATAGTTTCTGATAAAGGGTAAGAATATGTCGAGGCAACTAATTATATATTGAGAGAGGTTCTTGCTCCGAAGAGTTGGAGGTGCTATATTTGTCATTCTTAAGTATTTCAAATAATGGTCCTGCTTTTCCTTGGTCTTTGCTATTAACATATAACATTTCAGTCACTAAAATCATTTATTCATTTACTGTAAATAGGTTCAGAATACTCTAGAAAGTTAGCTAGTGTTATTTACAGCAATACCCCTATCTGTAACAGAATTGATTCTCCCTTTCTACGTGTATATAAACACCATTTCTTATCAATGAATACAAGAAGGAATTCATGAAAATCTCTCAGGCTTACATGGTATCAGAGCTGCTCGACTAACAATCTCATGACCCATGGCCTCCCTCCCTTCTCCTTCTGCTTCCCTTATGTCCTCCTTCTCTCACGTAGTCACTCTTAAACTTACTACTGAGAACTATCTATTATGGAAGGTGCAAATATCAGCTTACCTTAGAGACCAAGATCTCTACTACTATGTTGATGGCACCTTACCCTGTCCAGCCAAATTCCTCATTGCTGCTAACAATGAAATACCTGAAATTAGTAAAGATTACAAAACTTGGATGAGAACAGATCAACTGGTCCTCAGTGTTCTATTCTCATCCCTTTCCAACTCTGTCATAGGTCATGTCTTATCCGCCACTACTTCCTGTTCTCTTTGGAACGCCATAGCCTCTATGTTTGACTCTCAATCTCAAGCAAAAGATTTTTATCTACGTTTTCAGCTAACCAATTTATCTCGTGGTGTGTCAACATTCACTGAGTATTTTGGTAAGGTCAGATCCATAGCAGATAGTCTTGCCTCCACTGGTAACCCTTTACCAGATAAAGAACTTGTCACATACCTTCTCACTGGGCTAGGTCAGCTCTATGAATCTTTTGTCACATCTATGACCACTCGCTCTGGCCCTACCATCTCCTCTCATGAACTATACCAAATGCTCCTCATTCACGAGAGTCGGCTTGCCCACACTTCCAAAAAAACCATAGAGCCCTCAGCCAATTTTAGCTCCCATAGTTCATTTGGAGGTCAATACCAGAGAGGTCGATCCTTCCCGAGAGGTAGACAAGGTAGAGGTCGTGGAAACCCCTCAAGCCATGGTGGTCATTATACACCAAATTTCTCTGGGAACACTCATCAAACACCTGGTAGTAGTCGCCCCACTTGTCAAGTTTGTCAAAAACCAGGGTATGTTGCCCTTCAGTGTCAATAGAGGTTCAACCACTCCTATCAAATGCAACCTCCCCTTTACTTCTCAGCCAACTATATGTCTGGTTCTCCCACCCAAACGCCTTCTCCCAATCATCAGAACTACATCTCGGATACCACCTGGTACCCCGACTCTGCTGCAACCCACCATATTACCAATGACCTCTCTACTCTCAATCTGTCTAGTGAGCACTACAATGGTATTGAAGGCATTCGTGTGGGTGATGGATCGTGTCTCCCGATTGAACACATCGGTGACTCTACTTTTTTTCTCTCTAACTCTTCTTCTTTTCTTTTACAAAAACTGCTTCATGTTCCTCATATATCGAAGAATCTTGTTTCTGTGCTTCAATTCTGCAAAGATAATCTGTGTTTCTTTGAATTTCATGCCAATCATTTCTATGTGAAGGACACTCGGACGGGGAGGTCCCTCCTCACCGGACCAACGCGTAATGGCCTTTATGCTTTCCCTTCAATAAAATCAACCTCGGCTTCAGCTCATCTGGGAGAGAAAACCTCCATCTCGCAGTGGTATCGAAGACTCGGGCATGCTTCCCTTGATCTCGTGTCCAAAATCTTGCATTCCCAGTGTCTGCTCTCATCCCGCAAAGAAGACGAGTGTTTTAATTGCTCAGAGTGCCCTCCTGCAAAAGCCCATAGACTTCCGTATCACTTAAGTTCGGCCCACTATACAAGGCCCTTAGAATTTGTTAGTGCGGACCTTTGGGGCCCATCTCCTGTACTATCTAAAAATGGGTTCAAATATTATATATCCTTTGTGGATCACTTCACCCGTTTCACATGGATTTTTCCTTTAAAATTAAAATCAGATGTTATTCAAGTTTTCACGCAATTTTTGCCTTATATTGAACGTTTCTTTAATTCGAAATTGCTTATATTACAAACAGATGGTGGTGGTGAATTTACACCCCTCACACCTTTTTGTAAAAAACTTGGAATTACACATCGTTTTTCTTGTCCACATGCTCATCAACAAAATGGGCTTGTTGAACGCAAGCATCGACATATTGTCTAAACCGGCCTTGCCCTTCTTGTTCATTCCTCTTTACCTAAACATTTTTGGGTCGAAGCTTTTGAAACCGCAGTGTATTTAATTAACAAGCTTCCTTCAAAGGTTCTTAAAAATAAATCTCCTTATTTTTTGGTTCATCAAAAAGACCTTGATTACTCTTTTTTAAAGGTTTTTGGATGTGCATGTTGGCCCAACTTGAGGCCCTATAACAAAAACAAGTTAATGTTTCGGTCAACCCCATGTGTTTTCTTGGGCTATAGTACCTCTCACAAAGGCTATAAATGTTTTGACCCAAACTCTCATCGAATTTACATTTCCCGTGATGTTACTTTCCATGAGACAATTTTTCCCTACTCTCATCAAAAGCCCATTGTCTCAAGCCCATCTCCTATACCCACTACCTCCACCCACACGGCCCTTCCTTTCCTATCTCCTTCCATCTTAGGCCCGGGCCCAGGTTTAGGTCCACGTTCCGCCCACAGCTCACCCATATCTCCCGAGGCCTCATTCCCTTCCTCTAACCCTAATCTCGTTCCCCCTTCTCTGCCGCCCTCCAATTCAGCGATTCTCCCATCTCCAGAAAGCTCTTCGTCGTCATCCTCTCATCCTTCTATTCTTCCCTCCATTACATCGACAATTCCTCATCTCCCTCGTAATCCTATAATCACTCGGAATCAAACTAATTCCTCTCGACCTCGTATCTATCGGGATGGCACGATCCCTTACCTACAACAACGAAATTGTTTTCTTACTATTGCAAGTATACCAGATGATCCCTGCAGTTTCTCGGTCGCGAGCAAGTTCCCAGAATGGCAAGCTGCAATGACCCATGAGCATCATGCCCTCGTCGGTAACCATACTTGGAGTTTGGTACCCTCTGATCCCTCCTTTAATATTTTAGGATGTAGATGGGTCTTTAAAACAAAGTATAACTCTTATGGCTCCTTCGAAAGAAGAAAAGCCCGATTGGTAGCCAAAGGTTATCATCAACAGTCTGGTTTAGATTATCATGAAACCTTCAGTCCTGTTGTGAAATCCACCACTATTCGTTTGATAATTTCTCTTGCTGTTACAAATGGTTGGTCTCTACGCCAGCTTGATATTCAAAATGCTTTTTTACATGGTGATCTATATGACACAGTTTACATGCAACAATCCCAAGGGTTCATTGATTCGAAAAACCCTAATTTCGTATGTAAACTGTACAAGGCCATCTACGGCCTCAAACAGGCTCCACGAGCCTGGTTTGCACAGCTTAGTAATTGGCTCCTTAGTTACGGATTTTCTGCATCTCACACGGATCCATCTCTGTTTATTCTAAATCATGGTGACCTGAAAATGTTTATGCTCATCTATGTTGACGATATTGTGGTTACTTCATCAAAATCAAGTGCTATTGACTCTCTGATTAGTGCTCTGTCTCAAGCTTTTCCTGTTAAAGNTGTAATCCTAAAATCACTCGGAATCAAACTAATTCCTCTCGACCTCGTATCTATCGGGATGGCACGATCCCTTACCTACAACAACGAAATTGTTTTCTTACTATTGCAAGTATACCAGATGATCCCTGCAGTTTCTCGGTCGCGAGCAAGTTCCCAGAATGGCAAGCTGCAATGACCCATGAGCATCATGCCCTCGTCGGTAACCATACTTGGAGTTTGGTACCCTCTGATCCCTCCTTTAATATTTTAGGATGTAGATGGGTCTTTAAAACAAAGTATAACTCTTATGGCTCCTTCGAAAGAAGAAAAGCCCGATTGGTAGCCAAAGGTTATCATCAACAGTCTGGTTTAGATTTTCATGAAACCTTCAGTCCTGTTGTGAAATCCACCACTATTCGTTTGATAATTTCTCTTGCTGTTACAAATGGTTGGTCTCTATGCCAGCTTGATATTCAAAATGCTTTTTTACATGGTGATCTATATGACACAGTTTACATGCAACAATCCCAAGGGTTCATTGATTCGAAAAACCCTAATTTCGTATGTAAACTGTACAAGGCCATCTACGGCCTCAAACAGGCTCCACGAGCCTGGTTTGCACAGCTTAGTAATTGGCTCCTTAGTTACGGATTTTCTGCATCTCACATGGATCCATCTCTGTTTATTCTAAATCATGGTGACCTAAAAATGTTTATGCTCATCTATGTTGACGATATTGTGGTTACTTCATCAAAATCAAGTGCTATTGACTCTCTGATTAGTGCTCTGTCTCAAGCTTTTCCTGTTAAAGATCTTGGCTGTTTATCTTATTTTCTTGGGCTTGAAGTTGATTATTCTAGTTCTGGACTGTTTTTATCTCAAAGGAAATATATCAAGGATCTATTAGTACGAAGCAATATGCTTCACTCAAAATCTGTGACCTCACCGATGGCATCATCAACTAAACTGTCTCAATATGACTCACCAGAGTTTGAGGACAGTACACTATTTCGTAGTATTGTAGGGGGTCTACAGTATTTATCTCTCACCCGACCTGATATAGCCTTTGCAGTAAACAAGGTTTGTCAGTTTATGCACTGTCCCAAAGTTCCTCACTGGGCTGCTGTCAAAAGAATCCTTCGGTACCTTAAGGCCACACTTAATTTTGGTTTATTTTTTAAATCTCAAACTTGTGTCTCTCTTCAAGACTACACGGATGCAGATTGGGCAGGGTGCCCTGATGACAGACGCTCCACAGGAGGCTTTGCTGTGTTTCTAGGCTCTCATCTCTTGGAGCTCCAAGAAACAAAAGACAGTAGCAAGATCCAGCACGGAAGCTGAATACAAGTCTCTTTCATCTACTGCCGCTGAGCTGATATGGCTTCAATCCATGCTAAAAGAATTGGGGATCTCCTTGTCTACAGCTCCTACACTATGGTCCAACAACCTAGGAGCTACATACCTTACAGCCAACCCAGTCTACCATTCACGGACCAAGCACATGGACATTGACCACCATCACTTTGTCCGTGATAGAGTTGCTGCCCAAGCTCTGAAAGTCTCATTTTGCAGCTCCAAGGAACAACTGGCAGATGTGTTTACCAAGCCACTAGTATCAGACAAATTTTTTTTCTTTTCGTTCGAGTCTCAATGTAGTTGACACCCCACTGGACTCGAGGGGGCATATTAACATATAACATTTCAGTCACTAAAATCATTTATTCATTTACTGTAAATAGGTTCAGAATACTCTAGAAAGTTAGCTAGTGTTATTTACAGCAATACCCCTATCTGTAACAGAATTGATTCTCCCTTTCTACGTGTATATAAACACCATTTCTTATCAATGAATACAAGAAGGAATTCATGAAAATCTCTCAGGCTTACATTTGCAACACTCAAATTAATAGAGGAGGGATAGATCAGAAAGAAGAACTGAAATGGAGGAGGGTTTGGAGTTTCTTGGATGGTTGCCCGTAGGAGATAGAAGGATATTGTCTGGAATTAGGTTGGGACTTTTCCAAGTATTTCAAAATATCTTGCTTCAAGATATGTACTAAATATTTCTTTTTTACTCTACATAAAAAAAAAAATTGGGTTTGGATTTTTTCTTTTGCAGATCGGCCAAGGAACTTACAGCAATGTGTACAAAGCTAGAGATAGGGACACCAAAAAGATTGTTGCTTTGAAGAAAGTGCGCTTTGACACATCAGAGCCAGAAAGTGTCAAGTTCATGGCAAGAGAGATAATGATGCTGAAGATGCTAGATCACCCCAACATCATTAAGCTTAAAGGACTAGCCACGTCAAGGATGCAATATAGTCTTTATCTGGTTTTCGATTTCATGCAGTCAGACTTGACCGGGATTATCTCACGCCCTGGTGAGAGGCTCAATGAAGCACAGGTTGGCCTTTTCCCTCCTGCTTCTTGTAGCCATGGAATTTATCTATAGCTATCTGGCCCATAATGATCAACTGAGTATTTGTGAATTATTAGCTGCCAGAAAGGGGGTGTAATTCTTGAAGTGATCAGGAATACATCTTGAATATGTAACGAAAAGTTCTGAAATGGATCTAAGGTGGGAAAGAATTTGAGTTAAATCCTGGAAGTGATAATGAATAATACATCATTTAAACACACTTCTGAACTGTGGTTCATACTGATTACTCCAATTAACTGCATCACAATGGTTTGGGTGTTTTTTGATACAGGTCAAAAGTTATATGCAGCAGCTACTTTCTGGTCTCCATCATTGCCACAATAATGGAATTTTACATCGAGACATTAAACCCTCCAACTTGTTAATAGACAGTAGTGGTCTGCTAAAAATTGCTGATTTTGGGCTTGCAAATTTCTATACTAAAAAACGGCGCCTTACAAATCGGGTTGTGACACTCTGGTATAGGGCTCCAGAGTTACTGTTAGGCTCTACAGATTATGGAGATGGTATTGATCTTTGGAGTGCAGGATGTGTTTTGGCGGAGATGTTTGTTGGACGGCCAATTATGCCTGGGAGAACAGAGGTAGAACCGTAGAATGCCTTTAAGAATCCATTGTTTTTATACTTCAGTTTGGACACCTCGTGGTATTGAGACCCTTCATTGAAGATGCGTTCATCCATGAAATTGAGTATTCTCTGTCGTATTCTCATGAGTTACCAGGACAAAAGCATCGCTCCTAGCCCTAATGGAAATTTGAAGTCACAGTTACAAAGGCAGTAAATCATGAATAACAATCTCTATAACCATCCATTCTACTATAATTACATTCTCTATTCGGTTGTTTCTGAGTATTTACACACACACGCACGCGCACACACACATAGATATCTTTCTATGATTTTTATTCAACTTGTAATAGGAAATCTGGAATGATTCTACCATCTAGAAAAGCCCCTAAATCCAGAAAAAAAAAGTAAAGATTCTGTTTCCGTGCATAATTACTAGCTTTCTTTAAGGACCTGCATGCAATGATTTTATACTGGCAGTCTACAAGTTTAGCATGCCTCTGTTGTACACAGGTTGAGCAGCTTCATAGGATCTTCAAACTTTGTGGTTCACCCTCGGAGGATTATTGGAAAGAAATGAATCTGCCAACAAGCTTCCGACCACCACCTCACTATAAACCTAGTTTTGAAGAAGCCTTCAGCAGTTTTCCGGCCTCTTCATTTGGTCTTTTAACCACACTTCTTGCTCTATATCCAACCTCTCGTGGCAGTGCTGCTTCTGCTCTCCAAAGTGAAGTAAGTACAGACAGAAAGCTCCTTCTCTGTAGTCATTGTTAGTGGTATAAGACTTAAGAGCTTTTAAGCCCTTCTTTTGGCCAACCAAAACTTTGGACTAAAAATTTAGAAAGTTAAAAGGTTCTGGTGCTGGACAAGAGTTGCAGGAACTTATAGATTATCTTTTCCCTAAAGTATTTCTGCATAAAAATAAAGTCCTTACAGTCAGTCAACCTTCATACAGTCTTTGCAAGTCCAGCAGATGATTTTACCTATTCATTAGAGTCTTTGCAAAACAGTTAAGGTTATCTGAGACACGAAGTATAGGCTATGCAGATACCGGAGTGAACCTTAAAATATTTTTGGTTCTAGAAGCAACATGAACAAACAAGTAGCTAAAGAGGAATAATGTGTTCTTTATGAATTTGTTCTATTATAGGGCTTTGCCTATTTCATTCATATATATAATATACCTATCTTTTACTGATCAAAAAGAAAAAAGAAAAATGAATTTGTTCTATTATCTTCATGCTGCTTATATGAATTACCTGTCATCAAAATATTCTAAACTTTATTCTGAGTAGTTTTTTCTGCTTTCAGTTCTTTACTTCAAATCCATTGGCATGCCATCTTTCAGCTCTACCAATACCCAGGAAAATGATGGATGAATCTAAAACCAGCAAAAGGAAGAAGTATGCTAACGTGAAATTCTTTTCCTCAATTATGCAATGAATGCGTTTTGGGCAGTGGTATAAATGTGGCTCTGTAGGCCTCAACTTTAAGGGTCATGATGTCTCCCATCAGGCTGGTCCATAAGATAATAAATAGAAAGACAAACCTAAATCATGCAGTTGAATATAAATACATATCTTATATAAAATTATTAAGTTTGTTTTCTTAGAATCAAGTTGTATGTGGGAAATTGTATTTTTTTTACACAAATATATTCCTCCTAACAATTATTCTCTAAACTTTCCTGTTCCTTTCTATGCTAGATTAGAGAATGAAACTTTTTTTGAATTCCTAAAAGCCTAAGTTATCAAAATAACCAACTAATGTCATCTAAATTCTGTCAAAACCCCAACGGACACTTTACTGTGTTCTGTGAGCACCGAGCATTGTCAAATTCCACTGGATGTACAAACACGATGCATTACTTGGTGGGCCTTTTCATCATACAGGCACATGACTTCTAAAGCAAAACAATCGTCTCTAACAAAACGTGGTGGTCACCAGGGAAACAAACCGATTGAGCTACACAGTGCAGCTGAATCTCATAAAGAGGTAAAATATTGCACTTTGAGCAACATCTTCAGTTGAGTTTATATTTCCATTAACGGTATGTTCAGTTCTTTTATATTATTGCCAAGATCCTTTGGATCAATTGGCAACATCTTGGTTTCTCACTAAGAGAACCAATGATCGAATCCCCCCTTCCCCTTGTATCAAAAAAAGAAAAAAGAAAAAAAAGGTTCTTTTATATTATTTAAAAAAAAAATATTTATCAAGTGTTGAGCAATACAAAAAAATAAATGGAGAAGCCATGGATGTGAAGTCAAACTTTCATCCTCACTTTCTCCCCTATTTTATTATACCAAACTCAACGCAGGGGATACACACACTTCACTTTGAGGGTTTTTTACAACTTACAGGCCTTCTCTACTATTAAATTTCTGTCCAAAGAGATCATGCATTTTACAGTTAGGTACTAAATAATTACCACTATTTTACAATGCTTCTGCAGAATATCTCAAATTTAACCAATATAGCCAACTAAAGATTACTTTTCTTTGGCAAAGCTGAATTCCCTCTCTTTTTATTCTAGTTCATTTGTAAATCAAATTCAATCCCTTTGAACTACCACTTCTTCTTTCATTAAAGTGTATGCTTCTGCTCATTCATACATACACTTCTTTTATTTTATTTTTCTTTACTTTTTGCAGGAGAAGTATGCAGAACCTCAGATGAACAGCCAAGAGATGTGGTACAGTGCAATCAGTGCTTCTTCTAGTATCACAACAATAACTAGGAACGAGGGAAGCCTGCATGCATCCTTATCCCCGGTTTTTCTTTCTAATAAAAAAATATCACCCAATACTGTGGGTCATCCTAATGCTCTCAAGAACATTAAGAACCCTACAGTACTCCTACAGGCCTCTACAAGAGATATCATCAACCTGAATGAAGGCAGAGTGTTGCCTCATTATCGCAGGTCTCTTTCCACCATAGATTTCCGAAGCCTCAATCCAGAAAAGATATCACAAGTTTTTGGATTCGACAAAGATCAGGCCATCAAGAATAACCCTTTTCAACCCCAAGATGCGCTGTAATTCCAAGTTGTTTCATTTATCTTTTTCCTTTCTCTTTGGTCATGATCTTTAACTTCTATGAACATATTCAAATACATATAACTTCACTACAAGTTACTTTTCTATTGAAAATGACCATGGCAGGAAGCATTCATTTGAATATGGTTTCCATTAGAATAAACTCATTCCAGAAGCAATTGTACGTAATGCATTCGTTATCACATTTGATATATGTATTTTGCCAACGTTGTGGATTCCTCCAGACTTACTGCTACATCTGTGCCTGCCTGTTCGGAAATTACGTACGTGATGATTGAATACATGTGAATTTATTTCCGCGGTGGTCAACGGCCCTTTCTTAAAAGGAAAAAGGTAGTACTAGTGCTCGTTGCTTGAGGGACAGTTGTGTTCTGAAAAGTTGGAAGGCAGCCACGTAACATGTGTGTATATATACATTTATATATAGAAGAATTGAAGATTTCTAAAATGAATATACGTTGACAACATTTAAAAAAAGTAGAGATATTGGTGTCAAAAGATAATATTAAAAAAAAAAAAAAAACAAAGAAAAAAAATGAAGAGCCGAGAAAGTATTGAAAATAATAATTTTAAAAAAATGATGGGATATATTTAAAGGTACAAAACAGAATGAGGATGTATAGTATATCAGGTACTACACCAGAACCGAACATAATTTAAAACTATCATTTCTTTAATTCCCTTAAAACTATTAAGGAGTTTACAATTTGGCACCCAAATTATTAAAACTGTTACATTACTCTCAAACTACCACGTACAAACTGGCATTTTGTAAAACCATTATGCAATCCACACAATATTGCATCTTCCTAGAGGTTTTACACTTTGCACTCTCTCCCACTGATCAAGTTCTTTTAAGTTTGGGTAAGAGCTTGAAAGAATTTTTATTTAAATCTTGAGGATCTGATTTTTTTTTTAATTTTTACTTTTATTAATTAACATTCATGTTTAGGACCATTGGCATTGAGCAGGAAAATTCAGGTGAGAGTGATTCTCCATTTTATCAAAAAGAAAATTGTTCGGGTGAATAAAGTATGAGAATTGTTATCTCTGATACAGCCCCATAAACTTCCTATATAAACACTAATATATATATATATATATAACATTCTTGGATCCATTTATTAGAAATTGAAGAGAGAGAGAGAGTACAAGTCAATCTAAAAACATAAGAACTAACTATAACACGTTCTGATGGATGTGTAATATCCATGCACGTACGTATATACGACACTTCTTGCGTACACACTGTTCAACAAGGCCAGCTAGCTAAAAACCTCTCTTCGAACATCCAAGGAGATGGAACCAATTAAAGGGAAGAAGAAATATTTAACATACGATTTCGCATGAATTTATTAATCTTCAATACTCGTCGTCGAAGCTATAGGTAAACTTGCTTGATCCACTTGAAACTGTTGCGGAAAGAAGATTTGAGCTTGCCTTCCATGGCGTACATGTTGTAGGAAGCCACCCTTTTCCTCCTCTTGAGCTCTGGATTCCCGGAACTACTGGCTGCCCTATCTATGTTGCCACTACTACTGTTACTGGGAGTACTGTTGAAGGTGTATGACTTGGATCTGTCCTCGAAACCAGATCGGATGTCCGAGTATGGGGTACTCGTGTTGTAGTACCCAGAAAATGATTTGCTCCTTTCCATTTAATGAATCCTAGCTTGGCTAGCTAGCTCCAGTTACATTTAAATTAAGGATTGGTGAGACCAAATCTTTGGGACTCTTGTGCTTTTTCTGATCTCCTGTCGTCGACACCTTTCAAAATGCTCCAACCTTTTTTTTATATATATTTTCTTTGATTATATATATATATAATCTTCTCTCTGTATGTTTTGTACATAATGGCTATATGAACAAAACATTGCATTCGATACCAGGTTTTATTTTTGTATCTGTTAATTATACGCCAAATCAACGGTACCGAAGAGGCATATACATGATACTAAAATGTGCGTATTGAGTAGTGTATGTAAATTATAATTTTGGTGGTGGATAGATTAATATATTGTGTTGGGTAGTGCGGTATGCATGGGCCATGAAGTGGGTTTAGTTCATGATTAAATAATAGAATCCTCCAGATACTTCCTTCTAAGTAGTACATGATGAGATGGTGGTTACTGGATAATTGAAAGATATGCATATATATAGTGCCACGGGATGTAGTGGCAGACATTGATTCCGATGGGAATTCCTCAAGCACAAGTGCTTGAGTAACGTTGGATGATATATAATACATACACACACATACATATATATGTATGATACCAAAAGGGGGTGGAATCATGAAGAAATAGAATGATCAGATAAACTGGAGTGACCAGATAATTAATTGAGGTGCAAATAAGTAAATAAAAGTAGTGTGTAGGTAAAGAAAGTAGAGTGATCAGATAACTGAAGTGCAGTGCAAATATATATATAGAGGACCAGATAGCAGCTGGAGTCAGAGGGGACCATAAGACTAGAGTGCACATAAGTAAACAAAAGTAGTGTGCAAGTAAATAACAGAGGCGGAAAGAGCGCAAGCAACATACTCACAAATACTCAAAATATTTACAAATTATAACTTGAAAGGTTTGTTCTTCATTTTAGATGAACAACAATACATGAAACTATTTAGGAATTACAATGGAATGGAAGAGCAAGAAACAAGAGAAGAAAAGGGTTCTTAGGTTCTGAAATTCCTAAGGATTCTCGTAATAAGCTCATGCATCTCAACAAAACCAAGCCCTCTTTATATAGGTAAAGAGAGGCTTACTAGCTAGTACAATAATTCTCGGGATGAACAATAATTTTGACTTTTTTCTACTATTCATTTGACCAGAGAAAAGTTATTGAAAGAATGTGTAAAGCAACGGGAATCTTTGACTTTGCAAGAACCAGCAGCGAGAATCATGGGGTCTTCAGCAATAATTATAGTAGTTTTTGTTGGTTGGTATGATCGTCAATAATTAAAACAAGGGATCAATCTCTAGATAACCTTGGAGTGGTTTTTGGATCAAGTCCAAATATGTCATCATAAGGATCAATATTATCAACAGAGGCTTCAAATGATGCCTTAGACTCATCATCAAAATTATCATCATCGTCTTGGAGGGACTTTTTCAATAGATAAATTAAATCTTTGTTCTTAAGTCCTTAGAGAACAGACTTCTTGGACTTAGTCAACTTACTTGATTTATCAGATGAAGCAGGTTGTTATTTTGCCTAAGCAATAGGGTACGCTGGCTCTTAACCAGCATTTTGGTAGTAGGAAAATTTGCACGGAAATTTTCATTACTTCTAAGATTCAAAGAAATTAGAGGAAAATCTCTATTCACATTATCAATCACGCCTTGGATACGAGAAAATCTATCCCACAAGTAAACCAATTGCAAACAAGGATATCATTTTTCTTAGCATAACTCTATTTCAAAATCCAGGAAAATTTGTATTTCTTGCAGAAGTGAAGGGAAACAAGAAATTCTTGACCATGTTGATCAGTCTTGTAAACAATGGCAAAGTATTTAACAGTACCATTGAGTTTATCAGGAAGAATTTCCTAAATGAGGCCAAACTGTATCCACCATCTCAGAAACCATAGAGGGAATTGGGAATTAAACTTTTTATCAAAGTTAATAAACCATGAATGAGACATCTCAGTATTCTAGAATAACATGAATTTGAACCAAATTTCAATGTAGTCATAGGAACAATTGGAAACATCTGAATAAAAGATTTTCCTGACTTGGAATGGATTCTCCATTTTTCTTCCTTGATCAAGTTTAACATGTAAACATTGTGGTAGATCAACTTGGTTTTATTAGTTTTATCAAAAATAGGTTTAATCAAGATCAATTGTGTTTGGGTGAGAATGGAGAAGTAGTCTTGAAGGTTCTTCTGAGTATTTTCAAGAACCCAATAAAAACTAGGGGAAAATATCCAAAAGCGATTTTGGAGAGATTGGTATATATTAAACGATTAAGTTCAATATAGAACAAGTTCGTCAATATTTCTTTTGGACATAATCAATTCTTGATGGAGAATATTGACCAAGATTAAAAGATTGAATAGGTTGGTGGGATTTAACGATGATATTAGCATATGCGTCATGAGGAGTAGATAAAGCAGAGAAGAAATCGGTCTTAGCAATGGTTGTACAACCTAAGCTAGTAAACCGGTTTGTGAGATCAAGGGGGAATCAGGTTCATGCTTCATGAGTTGCCTGTCAGGGACAAGAAATTGTAGAACCTATTTATCTTTGCTGACTTTTCTACTGGTTATGATTCTGTAGAAATTCACAAGTAAGAAAATCAGGGATAGCATTTTGGAAACTTGTAATATACTCAATATCAAAATAAAAAATACTTAAAATAGCTTGCCACCAAGCAAAAATATGTTTTGAAGCAATATTCTCAACAACTTTTTCTAATACATATTTAACACTTTTGCAATCAATACGTAATAGAAATTTTTGATTTAACAAATCACTTTGAAACTTAGAAATATACAATACTATAGATAAAATTTCTTCCTCAATAGTATTATAGTTCATTTGTGTATTATTCCAGGCTCCAGAATGGAAGCGAACAATTTGTTCAGACAAACCTGGTGAAACAATTTATTTCAGAATGCCACCATATCCAATATCAGAGGCATCAATTTCAACAATTTTGAAAAAACTAACAGTAGAAATATTAAGACAAGGTAGAGTCGTGACATGAATATCTTACCAAAGCGGTGGATTGGATTGTAATCTCTCAAACAGTGTTTCCTAAGGTCTTTATAGAACTCAGTAACATATTAATGAACTAAGAAATCTTTGTAACTAGGTTTTATTAGTAATGACATCAGGAAATTTATCAGCAGATTAGATGGATCTTTTTTTTTTTTTT
>QEOT01123977.1:0-81046 GCA_003123785.1 Pterocarya stenoptera
AAAAAAAAAAGAGATTAGTTTTGTGTGGCTTCACTTCTGTGCTGAATTAATGGGCACGATTCTTGTTTAGGATAGGATAATATTCTAATTATATATATAGAAAAAAATTATTTAACACTATTTTTTTAATATACCCAATATATTGCTGATATAGAAACTTTCCATATTAATTATGCAAAAAAAGTGATTAGTATTTTAATTTTTTTAAAATTAAAATAAATTCTACTATAAGTAATATATTAATAAACCGATTTATACGTAGCAAATATATATAAATATAAATATGTCTTCATTTGTCGCATATCGTAATAATAATAATAATACACTTTTGAGAGATTTTTCTTTTTTCTTTTTATTTTTTTTAAAAAAATAAAGGGCATTTATGCTATGTTTGGATAGAATGAGGCAGTACACAAATGCCACAAATAGAAGTCAACGAGCGAGTGGATGACACTTTTGATACTCTACACATTGAGTATCTTTCCTAGCAATCACGTACGGAAAATCACGGATTAAAAAGCAAAGATGACAGATGTCCCAACCGATAATCCTAATCCATAAGTGCAATTTCAGTTTTTTTTAAAAAATATATTTTTAACATCTTTGTAAAAAATATTTAAATTTAATAATATTCAATCCTTAATTATTAACAAAAAAAAAAACCAAACATCGGTCAAGATCATCCGTAAGTCATCAGTTCTAAAAGCATTACTCAAAAACAAATGATAATATCTAATTAAACTTGACCGAATTAAATAATCCGAAAGAAAACAAATAATTTTCATTGATTCAATCAAATAGTTTTCAAATGGGTGTGTTTTGATGCTTCTACTGTTCTACAAGTGTTTTTTTTTTCTTCTCTCTAGAAACCTTTTTATTTTTATTTTTTAAACTTTTTCCAAATGAAAAGAAATTGAGCAAAACTTAATATTCAAATTAGAAAAAAAAATTCTGAATTTTTTTAAAAAATCACTATTTGTAATGAAATATCACTATCTTAAATGGGGGTTGTAAAACAAATTACAAAATAATTCTATCCATATCATTATTATTTTTGAAAATCTTCCATCTTTCAATCATTACAACAATAATAAAAAAAAAAGTTCATATAAAAAATTGATTCTCAGCCCATTAACGTGTTGTTTGACCAGGTCCAATTTTTTTTTTTTATTCTAAATTGAAAGAAAAATTCAAATGATGAAATTTGAAATGAGTATTGTGGGTGTAGCTCACAAATTGTCTGAGAAGGTTTTTATACAATTTTTTATATTTCTAAATATTCTTTTTTAAAAAAAATTACAAAAAAAAAAAAAAATTACTTTGGACAATACTACAATCACCATTATTAGACACCAATTTTGTGTCCCGCTTGACGTGTACAGTCTACTGTAGCATTTATTTATTTATTTTTTATTCATTTGCTTCCCACAACTGACATTTCTAATATTCTATTTTCATTTTTAATATTTTATTATCCTTTATTCTCCATTTCTAATATTTTATTCTCCATATTTCGTCTGTCTTCTTTCAATGATCCTCTATTCTTTCTTGAGGTGTCTCCTCCACCACGTCCACAATTCTGTCTTCAGTAAAACCGAACGATTACTTCTTTTTTTATATGTATTTTGGATTGGTTTCTCATCTCTCTTTCTCTCTCTCCCAAATCTCCATCCCAATGATCTCTAAATCAAATTCACGCCTTATCGTCTCCCAGATTTACGCCTAACCCACTTTCTCCATCTCAATCTCAAAATCAAACCCATTTCGACCGATTACCCGACTCCCTCCTCCTCCTTGTCTTCAACAATATTGACAATGTGAAGGCTCTCAATCATTGCTAGGTCGTCTCCCATTAGTTCCACTCCCTCTCCTTCCTCCTCCTCCGACAAATCCCATAACCCCTTCTCCAATCTCTTCTATTTTGTTTTCTTTCGCACCATCGTCAAACCCTTCTAGTTCTTGAGCCAATTCCTGGGCGGCTCCAAGAGACCATCTTCTTTCGGGTCGTCCTCTTCCTTGTCGTTGTTCCTCACTGAGGATGGTGAGGTTGACCAGTGTGACGTCACCCACCACTTCCTGACCCAAGTTCTCAAAAATTTTAACGAGATTTCGGTTCCTTCGCATTCGTTGTTCCTCTCTTGAGAAAAAAGAGATGATCGTTGAAAGAAAATAAAGAGGAAATGTGCATAGGGAATAAAATATTAGAAATGAGAAATAGAGGGTAATAAAATATTAAAAATGAGAATAGAATATTAAAAGTATTATGCTGCAGGAAGTGAATGAATAAAAAAAATATGAAATGCTACAGTGGACTGTATACGTCCAGCGGGACTCATAAACGGTGACTAATATCTGTGGTCGTAGCATTTTCTTTATTTGAAATAGTCATGCTATTCCAACTGAGGGTATAGCGGATAAATTGTCTGACAAGGCTAAATGTCTTTTACTTATTTCACACAATTTTTTATATTTTTAAATATTATTTTTTCAACAAAATTCATAATATTATTAAAAAATAATTTTTTAATTATTAACTAATAATAATAAAAATTTGTCGGGATCCATATCCGACCATGATCGGGGAGAAGTAGCATTCTTCGTTTGAAAGATTTTGACATTTTGACACCTCTCTCTCTCTCTCTCTCTCTCTCTCTCTCCATGGACCATGTCACCATAGTTCTGAAATTTTGATCAATCTAATTCACTCGCTAAACAGGCATATAAGCCCGCGTTTCTGACTCGCCAATTTCCGCGAACCTTCTCTCTCTCTTTGACGAAGTAGAAAAATCTTCCTTCTTGCACTGATCGCCCATGGAGTTCTCTAGTCTGTACCGTACTGGTCGTCTAGTTGCTCTTTAGTCTTCTTGTTCGGTGCGTTTATTTTGTCTTGTTTTATTATTTCGGTTTCATCGTTTTCTTTTGCCAGTCCAGAACCTCCCAAGTAATTGTCCTTCAACTTTATCACTATTCGATTCTATTTTCATGCCTTTCGGTTCCAGTTTGGTTTTTTGCGTCTCTCTTCTACGTTCGTTCTCTCTCTGTTTAGTCTTTTGTATATTCGGAGGTAATCTCTTGAATTTCGTTAAAACGGTTTGAAATTTAAAGTTTTAAACTCCGTAAATGTAGGATTCGATTTTTTTGGCTAATTTTTGTTTCCAAAAGTTGAATTAAAAAGTTCGCTGTTTCAAGTACCATATTCCTCATTATGTATGGATAATCGTCAAGTTAATAGATTTATGGTAATTGGTCTGGACATTAGAGTAGTGGTGTATTGCTTTTTTTTTTTTTTTTTTTATGGTTATTAGTGGAAATATCTGCAAATTTGGACTCTTTGGTAGTGCGCCGGGCTGTCACTCTGACCACCAATTTTGTTCTTATCATCAATTTTGCGAACATTTGGTGCCTTGACCTATCAATTCTTTAAGGGCACAACTTGGGGAGGGTGTGCATAAAGTCGATGAAATGCAAATTTTCTAATTTGAAACTTGTACCTATCCGGTTTTGGCATTGCGAGTTTTCGTGGTGCATGAAGAAGTTCCTTGGGCTGATCAACTTTTCAGGGCTCAACTCTTCATCTGGAAAATCGTGTTGTTAATAAGTTATAATCATGAACTACCAACATGAGAAGTATTTGAGGTTAGTTTACCGGTGCATATTCTAATTTCCAATTTTTGGTAATCAGACGCTTCAGTTTTTGCAAGTACGTACTTCTATGATTTTAGAAGCAAATAAATTAAAATCTGGCAGTGCTACTTGAAAACTGCCACAATCAATGCTACCACTGCCACAATACAACATGCTCCATCACCACTATAAAGTTATTGATCTTTTTGTTGGCATCTTGCTTTTATGAGATGCTTTGGTTATGTTTTGTTTCTAAAAGTTCTCAGAATGTTTTAAAAAAAATTTTCAACTTCAATCCAATCATCTTTAAACACCATTTTATTTTTATTTATCATCAACTTTTTTTTGCTAATCATATCATATCAATAAGCTCTTGTGAAAGAAGAACAACACAAGAACCTGAAGAACTTTCACTAAAACCCAAAAATAATTTTTCATAATAATTTCGTTCAAACAACTTTCAATTCTACCTGCCCAATTTTACAAACCCCTATACAAATCACGTCTGAAAAACTTTTTATTAAATGGAATTCTCATTCTACCTACATGTTTTCACAACCCCCTCCCCCCCCAAAGCCAAAAAAGCATATCTTAACAACTCTTTGACAATTCTAAAAATTACCATTCTTTTGTATCATCATTGTCAACTTTGATATTCATTTCTTTCGGTTCTCTTTTCATGTTCCACTCAAATTGGACTCAGACTCATAAAAGTGGTTTTTATGTTATTTACTATGTTTGGTTCAGGTTTCAGGATTGGAAGTCACAGAAAAGTACCGAGGGGGAATATCATGAAAAGTATGCAATGTATCCAGGAAGAATCAGAATGGCAATTAACTTGGTTTCAGAAAAAATTCAAAGAGGTTTTGAATTTAGTTTGGAGAGGATAAACGGGATTATAAAATCATCAAAATCCTATTCATTTAGTAATGCTGTGGCTAAAGGGCCAGGTTTAAAGAAGAAAATTCTTGATCCTCAGGGTCTATTCCTTCAGAAGTGGAATAAGATATTTGTACTCTTATGTGTGATTGCAGTTTCACTGGATCCCTTGTTCTTTTATGTCCCTGTGATTAATGATCACAAGAAGTGCCTTGATGTGGACGATAAGATGAAGACTACAGCTATTGTTTTACGTTCTTTCACAGATATATTTTATGTAATTCACATTATTTTTCAATTCCGTACTGGTTTTATTGCTCCCTCTTCTCGTGTGTTTGGGAGAGGTGTTTTAGTTGAAGATGCTTGGGCAATAGCAACGAGGTATCTGTCATCGTACTTTCTAATCGACATTCTTGCAGTCCTTCCACTCCCACAGGTAAGGGGAAGTCTTTACAGCCAAAAATTTCCTTTTTGGGGTATTTATGAGGTTGACTGGCTTGCGGTTGATATTCTAGACTACACCTTTTTTCTGTCGTAGATTCCTTAATTAGTAATGTAGGATGAGGAGCTAGTATCGCTGTGTGCAAAACTATAAATATTTACCATGCAACGGAAAGTTGGGTCATTGTATCCTCTAGCCTCGTCCTCTTTGGATATTTATTGCAGTTTCACTTCACTTACTGACCATTTCAAAATTTTCTGGTTGTCCTCCCACGTGCACTTTATGTTAGACAAAATCTTTGTAACAATTAGTGCCTTGTGCATGTTGACCTCCCGCATTTGAGTTTGAGCATGTGTAGTAGCAAGTTGAATGTTTCCTATAACTTCCCAAATTAGATATATCATGTGGATAATCCTGTGAAGAGTTATTTGTAAAAGTTCTCTGATATTACCTGATGACTTCTGACTTGCTGTAATATGCTCAGGTGGTCATTTTAGTTATCATCCCGAAAATGGCTGGCTCAAGATCGTTGAACACAAAGAATTTGTTAAAATTTGTTGTTTTTTTCCAATGTCTGCCAAGGTTTCTTCGAATCTATCCATTGTACAAAGAAGTTACAAGGACTTCTGGCATACTCACACAAACTGCTTGGGCTGGAGCTGCATTCAATCTCTTTCTTTACATGCTTGCCAGCCATGTAAGATTGGTTAAATGGTTTCAGATTTTTTACTTTTTTATTTTTAAAAATATGTGTTTTGTAAAAATTCACTTGACCTTGGTTATATACTCTATAGGCTTACCATCTTTGTGAACCTGTCTTATATCCATGTTTGCTCCTTTTGCCTCTTAATGTTGCTTATGGAACTTCACATGTAGCTGTACTCAAATAATTTCTTTAGACAGAGATATGGTGTTTGGCTTTGGACCTTTGAGAGTTATAGTGCCCACTTTTATCAAGTGTATAACTTTTAAATTGTACAAATGTTATGTTGGAATTAAATGAAACAATATATTAAGGAGTGGGAGTGTCAAATGCAGACAGGTGAGATTACACTTGTTTGCAGAAGGAATATGTAACTATATTGGGTTTTCATTAAATACTTCTTTTTCTATAAGCAGTCCTATATTGGGTTTTTATCTAAGAGTGGTGATAGATTCATCAAGCTATAAAAGATTGAGTTGTTTGTCATCCTATTTTGTGCGTGAAACTTCAATACTTGCTGGCTTGAAGTTATGTACAAACCTTTATGTTTTTAAGAGACATAAATAAGTGGTTTCTTTCCAGTGTTTTGTTTAGGTAACCGAAATTTTAGTGATAAAAATAAAAGGCATAGCCCAAGTAGAATTGGTTTGTGAACTTTTTGGATACTGAACCTTATTTATATCCATGCAAGCATGTCTACCAAAGAAAGTGAATTGAGAATAAAGGAACTTATAAAAGGTATTATTCAATATTGTTTATGAATAGTCATGACTTAAATCATGGTGAATACCTTTTCCAACTGTTGCAATGGTGGATTGGAAATGGGTGTTGTTTTAGGGAATAGTGTCCTATGTAGCATATAGAGAAGGTTAAATAATAATGCTGCTTGAAAAAGCTTCAATTTGGACTCTTTTAAGTTCATAATACTGACTGTATATGCCAGTATGATCTGGGGCTTTTTCCTTTCAAGATCTCACCACCACTGAGCTTGCAAAATACAGTAGAAGAACAGACCATTTTTTTTGGCATTCTTCATGTTAAAATTATATTGTAAGTGGAAGTGCAATTACTCTCTTCTGCATATATTTCTGATAATTAAGTGTTTGCTCTTGTTTTAGGTGTTTGGAGCCTTTTGGTACTTGTTCTCCATAGAAAGAGAAGCTACATGCTGGCAACAAGCCTGTGGGAAAAATATTACATGCTTCAATAGCTCCTTGCTTTGTGATGATAGGTCATACATGGACATTTTTCTTAATAATTCTTGTCCAGTACAGACACCAAATAAAACACTCTTTAATTTTGGAATATTCCTTGATGCTCTTCAATCTGGCGTCGTCGAGTCGACTGATTTTCCACAGAAGTTGTTTTACTGTTTTTGGTGGGGCCTGCGAAATCTGAGGTGTGCTTAAATGGAGATCATTATTTCTTTTATGCTAGCTAGTTGGCAATAATAGTATGACGTTGTTTGTGTGCGTGTATGTTTCCATGACATGGCATGCTTTTCTATGCTGATCGAACAGAGTTTTCATTTTGCCCTTTGTTATATGTATGCAGAGAGCATCAAGTAAATTGACTGTGACGACAAATTGCCATGACCTCTGCTACATTGCCCATA
The DNA here is from genome assembly GCA_003123785.1 of Pterocarya stenoptera. Taxonomy (NCBI): domain Eukaryota; kingdom Viridiplantae; phylum Streptophyta; class Magnoliopsida; order Fagales; family Juglandaceae; genus Pterocarya; species Pterocarya stenoptera. The sequence goes on from QEOT01123977.1 coordinate 7,264, forward strand.
AAGTTCTTCTATACTTGCTTGGATTGTGAAAACCCTTTTAGTAGTCCTTTCTTGTTCTTTTACTCTGAATGACATATATTATTGATCACTTAACTGGTTTGTTTGAACATATTCTATCTAATTGATTGGATGGGAAGGGACTTCTTGGTGGTCATCTACCCCCCCTCCCCGAAAGAGGGGGTGTAAAATTAATGTGGTTAGAAGAATAAATTATATGGTTAGTATCATATATGGTCTTAGATGGTATTGAGTGGAAAAAATGAGTGAACCTAATTTGTTAGATAAATGACCGAACATTCAGATGGGATTAAGGTGTATTTAGGTTGACCATCATTTATGGGTAAAGGAAGGGTGGGTTGAATGTGTCTTTGTAAGAGAAGGGGAGGATAAGGATATGTGATCTGATTGGGATGATAATTGATGATGAAATATTGAACCTTGTTTGTGGTGTGAACATTACTGTTATGCTTATTCGGTTTTTAGGTGTAAATGTAGCCTGTTGAATCTTGGTTCCTCTTTCTTGAATTTCAGCTGCTCGTCTGATCATGTTGGCTGGTGCATTTATTGCATTTCATGTGGACTGTGTTACAGTATGTGTATTTTTTTAGGTGTTCCATGTTGTGCACTTGCAGTTCACTTGTAAAATTATTGTTTGATGATTATCCCTGCTTCTTTTTCTTGCAGTTAATTCACATTCGAAATTATTGTCTAATGGTTAAATACTTTCTAATTTTTTTTTTTCTCTTTGTTCCCTTGTATGATAATTTATATGCTTTATGCTTCTCTTATAATCGTTAGGTTCAGGTGTTAATGAGTCCTGTTGAATGTGTACCTTGCAAGTATGTCTGTTTCAAAAAAGGTGTTTTTTTTTTTTCTTTCTTGCATGTTCAGCCCCATGTACCAGTCCCATGTTAAGAGCTTTATATCAGTAGAACTGTACAATGTTTTGGTTGAATGAAATTTAATAAATGTACCAGTCAAAGTGATAAAACCACATTTGGATTGTGGCAGGTGCATTTTATTATATTCCATGTGGGCTTTATCCTCTCATTATGATATGCATATCCTTAGCGTGTTCCATGTTGAGCACTGACTTTATGAATTTATTGTCTGGCAATTTATGCTTCCTTCTTGTTTTGCAGTTCTCTTGGTCAAAATCTTTCAACAAGTACCAATGTCTGGGAAATCTGCTTTGCAGTTTTCATTGCTATTTCAGGCTTGGTATTGTTTTCATTTCTGATCGGGAATATGCAGGTTGGTACTAAAAATTTTATTTAACAGCTCTTGGTCATGCATTTATGTTTGTGAGGGTAATGATCAGTTACAGAAATTTAAGTTGAATGCTCAATGCATGGACCACTCGTTATCTGTATACTTCTGAAGGACTTCTGCCTCAAAGTTCAATGCTTGTATTTTCAGCAGTTAATACATTCTTTGATATGCCAGAATGTACAGCTTCTATACAAGTTGCAGATGGTGTGATTCAGACCGATCCTAGAAATGCTTTTGAATTTTGCCATGATTGGTGTTTTGTACTTCGCAGATTCTATCCCCCTCCCTCTGCCCCCCAAAAAATTAAACAGAAATAAAAGAGAGGCTCAGAATTCCTTTTTGCCATTGCTGGCATTATGCTGGGTGATGAATACTATTCGTCCTCGTCGTTATTGATACAGTCCTACTCATTGTTATGTTTTTAATTAATTCGAAGGGAGCCCTTTGGATTCATTAGATGACACCATGAAACAAAAGTCCAATGAGAGCCCATTTATGGACTTGTTTAACATGAGACCAAATGGGTGTTTAGGTTGTTTGAGCTAAATTACATGTTATGGAAACTCAGAGGTTCACTTGTATGTGGCCCATATATTCTAGGTTATGATGAATCAACTTTTTTGAAACAGACATACTTGCAATCCACAACTACAAGATTGGAGGAGATGAGAGTCAAGAGGCGAGATGCAGAACAGTGGATGTCACACCGTTTGCTCCCTGAGGGGCTGAGAGAACGGATTAGGAGGTATGAACAATACAAATGGCAAGAAACTAGAGGTGTTGATGAAGAGAATTTGGTGAGTAATCTTCCAAAAGACCTTAGAAGGGACATAAAGCGCCATCTCTGCTTGGCACTGCTCATGAGAGTGAGTTTCTTTACCTCTCTATTACTTTTTTGTATATCATGTCACTGGTAGTAAGAATAGTATTGTTGTTTATTTTAACTATATTTCCAATCCTCTTTATTCTTATCTAATTCGCATGAAGGCTGGCATGAGCATCTAGCTGCAATGAATGCATCCTAAGAGTTCAATCTTATATTGATAGTTTTTGGAGTTTTTGTTTTGCTTGTTATATGTTAACTTTCGGAGGGTTTTTTTTTTTCAAGACAATAGTAAGTGAAAAATTAGAAACAATATTGGATGTACTATCTACTTTTAAATGGGTAATTCCTAAAAGTAGGGTTGTGTCTATGGATATTGGATAGGGAGAAAGGCCAATCCATCATGATTTATACCCATATTGAAGCATCAAATATGACTGACATGTTTAGCAAATTGAGATGGTCATACTCTTATTCGCATTCACAATAATTGAGGCTCATCTTTAGTCTTTGGTGTGACAGTTTCAGTGATTTCTTCTACCAAAAGTTGTCAATAGTTGAAATTTTCCTTGAGTAATATAATTCAGTTCCTTTGATTGGTTGGGTTAGTGGCTATTTGTCTAGTCAAGACAATCCATTGCTTTACATATGTCACTTCCTACGACTGCCCCGATTTTCAATTTTGATTAATATTCCTTACCAAGAAGTGAGATCGTCTGCAGTCTGTATCAAAGATATTTCTGAAGCAATTCAAAACGGACTTTTTATTATTTTAGATGTATAAAACGTGTTTTATTTTTCTTGGTTGCATGCATGGCTAGTCTGCTTGGAAATTATCTTTACTGTTATTTCCAATGGTGTGAACTGGTTCAATACTTGAGTTCCCTGTTTATAAGCTTTATGCTGAGTTGGGAAGTAGATTGACTGACTAAATGCATCGATAGTTTACAATGCTTATAGATATCATTAGATTAGTTTTGATATGTGTGTCATTTGTGTAGTTATTACATCATGGAGAATATCTATTGCCTGTATAATTTTCAAAACAAGTCTGCAGCCCTTGTAAAGCTAGTCTCCTAAAGACTTGCTTTTACTGAGTCACCTCAATGTTTATTTAATTAATTTTATTTTTTTCTAATTTTCCATATTTTTATTATTGAATATCCATAAATTTGGTACTTTCTGTTTAAAGAAATTTGAAAGGTTATGTCAATAAATTTATTCAATTTGCCATTTTAAGGGTCTTGGAAAATTTCACTTTTCCTATATAAATCTGTCTTCTTTCCTTTGTATTTAATTTATTAAAATTAGTAGTTACTCTATAATCAGCCACGCATCGCATGGGTACACACAACTAGTTAAATCTAATTGCAACCGCACACTTGTTGTCAAGGAGGTTTTTCTGGAGCATAAGTCCAATCCTTTTCATGGTCATTGGTACTTTTGGACACGAAATAAAGGCTATTAGAAGTTGTCTACACCTTTTTTTTTTTTTAATTAAGTAGTTATGTACATCTTTTTAAAGTTGAATTCCCCTACAGTACCATCAATAATTACTAGATTTATGATTGATTATTCTTATTATTAATTTTTTTTTTGGAATGTATTTCAGGTACCAATGTTTGAAAAGATGGATGAACAGCTGTTGGATGCATTGTGTGACCGTCTTAAGCCAGTTTTGTACACAGAGAAAAGCTACATTGTCCGGGAGGGAGACCCAGTTGATGAGATGCTCTTCATCATGCGAGGCAAGCTAGTGACCATGACTACNTATGTTAACTTTCGGAGGGTTTTTTTTTTTCAAGACAATAGTAAGTGAAAAATTAGAAACAATATTGGATGTACTATCTACTTTTAAATGGGTAATTCCTAAAAGTAGGGTTGTGTCTATGGATATTGGATAGGGAGAAAGGCCAATCCATCATGATTTATACCCATATTGAAGCATCAAATATGACTGACATGTTTAGCAAATTGAGATGGTCATACTCTTATTCGCATTCACAATAATTGAGGCTCATCTTTAGTCTTTGGTGTGACAGTTTCAGTGATTTCTTCTACCAAAAGTTGTCAATAGTTGAAATTTTCCTTGAGTAATATAATTCAGTTCCTTTGATTGGTTGGGTTAGTGGCTATTTGTCTAGTCAAGACAATCCATTGCTTTACATATGTCACTTCCTACGACTGCCCCGATTTTCAATTTTGATTAATATTCCTTACCAAGAAGTGAGATCGTCTGCAGTCTGTATCAAAGATATTTCTGAAGCAATTCAAAACGGACTTTTTATTATTTTAGATGTATAAAACGTGTTTTATTTTTCTTGGTTGCATGCATGGCTAGTCTGCTTGGAAATTATCTTTACTGTTATTTCCAATGGTGTGAACTGGTTCAATACTTGAGTTCCCTGTTTATAAGCTTTATGCTGAGTTGGGAAGTAGATTGACTGACTAAATGCATCGATAGTTTACAATGCTTATAGATATCATTAGATTAGTTTTGATATGTGTGTCATTTGTGTAGTTATTACATCATGGAGAATATCTATTGCCTGTATAATTTTCAAAACAAGTCTGCAGCCCGTGTAAAGCTAGTCTCCTAAAGACTTGCTTTTACTGAGTCACCTCAACGTTTATTTAATTAATTTTATTTTTTTCTAATTTTCCATATTTTTATTATTGAATATCCATAAATTTGGTACTTTCTGTTTAAAGAAATTTGAAAGGTTATGTCAATAAATTTATTCAATTTGCCATTTTAAGGGTCTTGGAAAATTTCACTTTTCCTATATAAATCTGTCTTCTTTCCTTTGTATTTAATTTATTAAAATTAGTAGTTACTCTATAATCAGCCACGCATCGCATGGGTACACACAACTAGTTAAATCTAATTGCAACCGCACACTTGTTGTCAAGGAGGTTTTTCTGGAGCATAAGTCCAATCCTTTTCATGGTCATTGGTACTTTTGGACACGAAATAAAGGCTATTAGAAGTTGTCTACACCTTTTTTTTTTTTTTAATTAAGTAGTTATGTACATCTTTTTAAAGTTGAATTCCCCTACAGTACCATCAATAATTACTAGATTTATGATTGATTATTCTTATTATTAATTTTTTTTTTGGAATGTATTTCAGGTACCAATGTTTGAAAAGATGGATGAACAGCTGTTGGATGCATTGTGTGACCGTCTTAAGCCAGTTTTGTACACAGAGAAAAGCTACATTGTCCGGGAGGGAGACCCAGTTGATGAGATGCTCTTCATCATGCGAGGCAAGCTAGTGACCATGACTACTAATGGGGGAAGAACTGGCTTCTTCAACTCTGAATATCTTAAGGCCGGTGACTTCTGTGGAGAAGAACTTCTTACTTGGGCTCTGGATCCTCACTCTTCATCCAACCTACCCATCTCAACAAGAACTGTCCAGGCCCTTACAGAAGTAGAAGCCTTTGCTTTAAAAGCTGATGATTTGAAGTTTGTAGCCTCTCAGTTCCGGCGGCTCCATAGTAAGCAACTTCGCCATACTTTCAGGTTTTATTCTCAGCAATGGAGGACTTGGGCTGCTTGTTTCATCCAGGCAGCCTGGCGCCGCTATAATAAGAAGAAGCTTGAAGAGTCTCTTCAGGTAGAGGAGAATAGATTGCAAGATGCATTGGCCAAGGCTGGAGGGAGCTCGCCAAGTTTAGGTGCCACGATTTATGCCTCGCGGTTTGCTGCTAATGCACTTCGTTTGTTACGGCGAGATGGTACACGCAAGGTAAGGGTGGCAGATAGAATTCCACCTATTTTACTTCAGAAACCAACGGAGCCCGATTTTGCTTCTGAAGAACAATAGGTACACTATCCCTGGCGAATTTATATGCTTTGTTTTGTTGTATTAAGTGTGAAAATTAGATTATTTTTTTGTTTTTTCTAGAGAGAGAGAGAGTAGTGGAATCACATTATGGTAGAAAAAACATTCATAATTCATTGGCTATGAGGCTGTGTATAATGTTGTATATTGAATTTTTACTTCCTGTTTTTTCCTGCCATTCTGAAAGTTGTNTGTTGGATGCATTGTGTGACCGTCTTAAGCCAGTTTTGTACACAGAGAAAAGCTACATTGTCCGGGAGGGAGACCCAGTTGATGAGATGCTCTTCATCATGCGAGGCAAGCTAGTGACCATGACTACTAATGGTGGAAGAACTGGCTTCTTCAACTCTGAATATCTTAAGGCCGGTGACTTCTGTGGAGAAGAACTTCTTACTTGGGCTCTGGATCCTCACTCTTCATCCAACCTACCCATCTCAACAAGAACTGTCCAGGCCCTTACAGAAGTAGAAGCCTTTGCTTTAAAAGCTGATGATTTGAAGTTTGTAGCCTCTCAGTTCCGGCGGCTCCATAGTAAGCAACTTCGCCATACTTTCAGGTTTTATTCTCAGCAATGGAGGACTTGGGCTGCTTGTTTCATCCAGGCAGCCTGGCGCCGCTATAATAAGAAGAAGCTTGAAGAGTCTCTTCAGGTAGAGGAGAATAGATTGCAAGATGCATTGGCCAAGGCTGGAGGGAGCTCGCCAAGTTTAGGTGCCACGATTTATGCCTCGCGGTTTGCTGCTAATGCACTTCGTTTGTTACGGCGAGATGGTACACGCAAGGTAAGGGTGGCAGATAGAATTCCACCTATTTTACTTCAGAAACCAACGGAGCCCGATTTTGCTTCTGAAGAACAATAGGTACACTATCCCTGGCGAATTTATATGCTTTGTTTTGTTGTATTAAGTGTGAAAATTAGATTATTTTTTTGTTTTTTCTAGAGAGAGAGAGAGTAGTGGAATCACATTATGGTAGAAAAAACATTCATAATTCATTGGCTATGAGGCTGTGTATAATGTTGTATATTGAATTTTTACTTCCTGTTTTTTCCTGCCATTCTGAAAGTTGTTAAACCAGAGAGATTCTCAAGTTTTGAAGTGCGTAAAATATGACTAGCAAAGATATTCATGAGCCTTTGACAAAACCTTTTTAGCGAAATGTAACCAAATTTACGAATAATTACTAAAAAAGGGTGAGAGGTCTATGCTAGTCATCGGGTATAAAATAAATGATCGTGTCAAAAATTGAAAGCCATAGTGCTTCATGTTTAGGACCCTTTAGCACTGCAGCATGTCATTTGAAATGAGATTATTTCCACTAGATTTTGCAGCCTAATTATTGTATACGCTACCAACACCAGGAAGAATGGTAATTTGTGCTGTACTGTTTGCTGGTGATCGTTTGCATGATTTGAAGATTGAGGCAAATGATTTTTAGAAAATCCATTAGACCATCAGATTTTTTAACTGTAACTTTAATTTAATTGTTCCCACACATGGCATGCCACGTGTCCATTATTATTCCCTTGGTACACCACATGGACATTTTTGTCAAATTTCCTTTTATTGAAAAAATGTCAAGACCAAGGAGCGAGCAAACCGATAAGGTTAGAAACATCAAGAAAAAAGAAGAAGATAATTATGTTAAACCCAAGGACTCATTTCACAGAGGCTGCCATACTGCCCCATGCAGTATCGTCCTTGGTTACGAGCAATGCCTGTTAATTCTAATGGAAATGAGTGCAGATCACAATATCGTGGAGAGGTACAGACCCCATAGTATGATCGGGGGGCAGAGGAACTCCGGCGAGTAGAATCAAAGTGGAGATGGGAAAGGCAATGAGGCATTCTAGGAACCATCAATGTAGCATTATGAGGAAAGCCCGGTAACCAAGGAGAATTTTGAATTTTCAAACAATCCTGGGACATCAGCAGAGCAGACTAATAATTCACTTACAACGAAAGAATTGCCGTTACAATCTTCATTCCATATTGTGATTCTTCAATAAGATCACGATCCTTTAAAGGAAAGTGAGCCAAGACCAGATGTTGTTGCTTTACAGGAGGGAATTTCGGTCGCTAAGGAGACCGATATAAATTTGATCATTAAGGGCTCGTTAGGGGAATGAGATAAGATGAGAATTTTGTGAATAGTAGTAAGATAGTTTATGAATAGTAGTGAGATAGTTTGAGTTGAGTATTTTTTGAATTTTGAGAAAGGAGAGAAAAAGTTGAATAAAAAATATTATAAAATCAAACTAATATTAGAATATAATTTTATAATATTATATATTTTTGTTTAGGGATTTAAAAAAGTTAAATTGTTTTTTATTTTTTGTTTGAAAGTTTGGAAAACTTGTAATGATTAGTTTGAAAATTTTGTATTTGAATTATATTTGAGAAGGAGATGATATGAGATGAGGTGAGATGAGAATTTTGAAATGAGATCTATTGTCAAACACGCCTTAAGGATTTTGAGGGATCCCTTCTAATACTCCAAAATCAGATATGTTACTTGATAGCCCTGTAAGTATCTCGGATCAAATTTCTCTCAGGGCTCGTTTGGATACTTAGAATATATCAAAATATTGTGAATAGTGGTGAAATGGTTTGAGTTAAGATATTTTATTGGGTTTTGAGAAATGAGAGAAAAAAAGTTGAATAAAAATATTATAAAGTAAAAAAATTGTTTGAATATAATTTTTGAATATAATTTTTGTGTAAAAATTTGAAAAAGTTGTATTATTTTTTGTGATTTGTTTGGAAGTTTGAAAAAATTGTAATGATTAGATGAAAAAGTTAAAGATTTAAAATTGAAAAGTATTTTGTATTTGAGTGATATTTAGGAACGAAATATCTAAAAATACTTGAGAATACTTGCGTTCCTAAACAATGCCTTAGTCAACACAAAGATTCCTCTTTGAATAAAAAAGCTGCTAGTTGGAAAAGAAGCGCTAGAGGAAGCAATACTCGTAAACACATGGAAGTCTTTGACACAACAAATCTTATAATAACTCAAGGAAATGGGAGAACAAGGTTTTTGCTAATATTAATTTAACTAAATGCCCTGTTAAAAAATCCAGAATTGAGCTCTTGCTTGAAGGGAGTCTAAACTAGGATGCATTGGTGGTGGCTGCTATGCAGGCCCACCAACAACTATGAGTTGCTTTAGTTGAACTGCCAAGAGTTTGGGAACCCTCGACAATTGTGAACTTCATCATTTGGTGAAAACTATGAGCCCAAACTTTGTTTTTCTTTTAGAAACAAAGTGCAACAAAAACAAGGTGGAGTTAGTGAGGAATCAATTAGGATTTGGACACAGTTTTGATGTCAACAATAGAAGTTTAAGTGGAGGAATAAATTTCTTGTGGTAGAGTCAAATGTCTGTTTGTTTGAACTCCTTTTCACACAACCATATTTCTCTTAAAATTTCTCATCTAGAAATTGGGAAGAATTGGCCGTTAACTGATTTTTATGGAAACCCTCTTACTTTTAAGAGGAGAGAAAGTTTGAGCTTACTGGTATGTTTAGGTGTTAACCCATCTCAACTTATCTCAAACCAATTATTGATGGGACCCACTACTTTTTCAACTTCTCATAAAAAGTTAAACATATCTCAACTTATTTCATACATTCAAATACATTTCAACAGGAGCAACAAAACACTACTATTCAAAGATCAACTCAGATCATTTGAGATCACCTCAACACCCAAATGCAGCCTTAAAGCTCTGAAATTGGTAGATGATGTAGCACGACTATGCATGGGTGACTTTAATGAGATCCTTCACTATGATGAGAAACATGGAGCTATTGTTAGGCCTTATAGCTAAATGAAAAGTTTTCGAGAAGCTATTGAAGGATGTGGGTTGAATGATCCTGGCTTTCAAGGGCCAAAATATACATGGAGCAACAATAGAGATGACAGATTCTTTACCAAAGAAAGATTAGATAGAGTCTTTGGTAACTCAAATTGGAATATGCCTTTTGAATTCACTTATATTAGAACTATGGCTGCTCAAAATTCATATCATTTTCCTCTGCTCATTTCCATGAAAAATAGGCCGGAAGATGGAAGGAAAAAGAAAGAACATATTCATATATGAAGTTAGATGGGTAAAAAGAGAGGATTGTCACAACCTTATTGATGTAGAATGAAAAAACTAAACTAGCTCAGACAACAAGATGGTGGATGTCTGTAAAGATGTCAAATCTCTTTAAAGAACTGGAGTAAAGAATCTTTGAATCACAATAAGGGCTTTATTGCTGCAAAGCTCAATTAGATATCACAACTTCAAAGACTCAACAAAGGTGATTACACGGTGAGTATTGAAGAAATGCAGAAGGAAGTGGATGTAATGCCCGAGGAGGAAAATTTTAAATGGATACAAAGAGCTAAACAGATGTCTAAAAGATGGATATAGAAATACAAAGTTCTTTCATATGTGTGCTAACCAAAGAAGAAAGACTAATGCTATTCACAAAATTGAAGGTGGAGATGGTTCTGCTGCTACCTCACCAGAGGACATAAGTGTTCTTTTTAATCAATTTTTTAGAATTTAATCACTTCCTCTCATCCAGAAGGTATTGCTAATTGTCTAAGCTCCATAAATGCAAAAGTGATTGAAGACATGAATTCCAACTTGATTAAAGAATCCACAGCACTTGAAGTGAAGGAGACCATTTTCTAGATGAACCCTTTGAGCTCACCGGACCAAATGGATTCCCTGCAGCCTTTTGCCAAGACTGTTGGAGTATTGTAGGGTAGGATGTTTGTAAGGCTGCTCTTGAATTTCTAAACTTAGACAATGGGATTGATAACATTAATGAGACTCATATAGCATTAATTCACAATGTAAAGACTCCTAAAAAAATTTCTGACTTTAGACCAATCAGCTTATACAATGTTCTTTATAAGATAATTGCTAAATGTTTGGCTAATAGACTGAAAGTTATCTTGCCTGATGTTAAATCTCCAACACAAAGTACTTTTGCTCCTGGTAGGTTGATTATGGATAATGTGGTGATTGCTTCTGAAGCCATGCATACTAGAACAACAGGATTCCAGGGAAGTCAGGTTTTATGGCTTTGAAGCTCGACATGAGTAAGACATATAACAAAGTAGGGTGGAAGTTCTTAAGAGCATTGATGACCAAGATGGGCTTTAATGAAAGAGGGATTGATCTTGTTATGAAATGCATTGAATCAGTCTCCTACTCAATTCTTATAAATGTCTCTCCCTAGTGTGTTTTCAAACCAACAAGAGGTATAAGGCAAGGTGATCCTCTATCACCCTACCTTTTCATTCTATACTTTAAAGTTTTGAGCATCCTCCTTAACAATGTAGAAATATCAGGGTCAATTACAAGCATACCATTAGCTCGAGGCAAGATTTGCATTAATCATCTCTTTTTTGCAGATGATAGTTTGCTTTTCTGTAAGGCAAACTCAATGAATAGAGCAGGCTGATTGGTATTTTGGATATTTATGAAAAGACATCTGGTCAAATGCTTAAAAAAGAAAAAACCATCTATTCACTTTAACAGTAACACTAGCAAAGAATCAAGGGATATCATCTTGGACATAGCAGGGGTCAGATCAACCTCATTTTTGAAAAATACCTTGATTTGCCAGCCATCATTGGTAGATCTTGATCTTGGGCCTTTAAGAGCCTCTTGGATAGGATAAGAAGCAGACTCAGCAATTGGAAAATGAAATTCTTTTTACAGGTAGGTAAGGAAGTTATGCTTAAATCAGTGGTTCAAGCTTTGCCCACGTACAACATAGGAGTCTTCAAGTTTCCAAGATCACTTCTCAAAGAAATCAATACAGTGATGAATAACTATTGGTGGGGAAAATAAGAGAATGATAAAAAGATTCAGTGGGTATCATGGAGCCAAATGGGAAAAGCAAAGTCGGCTGGGGGATTAGGCTTTCGAGATGTTGAGAATTACAACCTAGCAATGCTTGCCAAGCAAGGATGGAGATTGATTTAGAGACATGAGTCCCTAGTAGCACAAGTAATCAAATTGAAATATTTATCTCAGGCCTCCTTTTTTCAAGGAAAGTTAGGTCTAGACTATCTTTTATTTGGAGGAGCATTCTTGCGACAAGACATTTATTGGAAGAAGTCACAATATGGAGGATTGTAAATGGAGAACAAGTAGGATTTTGGAAGGATTTAGAACAAGTAAGTGGATCCCCCGTCCAACTACTTTCAGAGTGCAAAATGCTGCTAGAATTCTTGATGAGGATGACACAGTTGTAGCTCTCATTAACTTGGATATAAAACAATGGAATGCTGTAAAGAAATGGCCTGATCTACTGCAGGGCATTTGTATTTACTTATATAGAAAATACAATGTGACATTTTACAGCTAAGACGACAACGAGACATGAAAAGAAAACTATACATGGAAGTAAACTATACATGAAAGTAAAAACAACTGGTGCTAACGATTATTACAGAATATACAGGAATCTCGTATAGGAGGAAATCTCGGCAATAACAGTGATGATAATCTTTACATTCTCCCTCAAGCTCAAGGCAGAACAAGTTCGATATAGAGCTTGTTACAATTTGGTTCAAACTTTGGACTACACAAGGCTTTTGTGAAGATGTTAGCAACTTGTTCTTGACTAGAGATGTGAGCTAAAGAAGTTTTACCACTTGCAAGTTACTCTTGGACAAAATGAACATCTATCTCGATGTGTTTTGTACTGTGGTGGAAAACTTGGTTTTTAGCTATATTGATAGCACTAAGATTATCACAATACAAGGTGGGTGCAGGTATGGTGTAGCTGAGATTAGAAATGCGGTGCATGAACCATGTCAATTCAGCTATTGTGTGGCTTGAGCTCGATACTCGGCTTTTTCAATTGAGCGAGAAACAGTTGTTATTTCTTTGCTCCCCAAGAAAGTATGTAAATTGTTGCCCATGTAAACAGCAAAGCCAGTTATAGAGCGGTAGTCATCTTTGGACCCAGCCCAATCAACATCACAAAATCCTTGTAAGGCAGAAATTGGTGACTGGGTGAAGTGAAGACCAAGATGAAGTGTTCCTTTTAAGCAATGGAAAATTCTTTTGCCAGCAAGCATATGAAGATTGCTTGGACGTTGCATGAATTTACAGACAAAGTGGACAGCATAAGTAATGCCTGGTCATGTTAAGGTGAGATATTAGAGTGTCCCAACCATCTGTCTGTAAAAAGTGGGATTAAATAAGGGAATATAATATGTAACAGAGAGTTGACCACCAAATACCAGAGGCGTGGAGATAGCCTTTGCACCATTAAAGCCGAAACGTTCGAGGATAGACATAAAGTACTAAGTCTGAGTGAGAGTCATTTCAGATTCACCACGAGCAACTTGTAGACCTAAAAAATAGTTCAACTCACCAAGGTCTTTCATATGGAAGACAGTTGAGAGATGCTTGATAAACTGAGAAATTTCAAGAGTAGAGTTGCCGTTAAGAATGATATCATCGACGTAAATGAGAAACATTAAAAGGGTAGACCCAGTGCAATGATAGGACAAGGATGTATCATAAGGACATCGCTGAAAACCCATTTGTTGGATGTAGGTGCTAAACTTCATGTACCAAGCACGAGGTGCTTGTTTAAGACCATATAAAGCTTTGTGTAACTGACATACACGTGTAGGTTGAGTTGGATCCTCAAATTCTGGTGGTTGGGAGAGATATACACGCTCTTGGAGATCCCTATGCAAGAAGGCATTGTAGACATTCAATTGTTTAAGGGACCAACCATGGGAGAGAGCCAAAGTGAGGACTAAACGAATAGTAGGAGGTTTAACTACTGGACTAAATGTTTCATCATAGTCAAAACCAGGAATTTGTGTGAAGCCACGAGCAACAAGGCGAGCCTTATATCTCTCAATGGAGCCATCAGCTTTATTTTTAACCTTGAAAACCCACTTGCTACTTACAATATCATATCAGGTAGATGAGGAACCAAGGTCCACGTACAATTTGTATGAAGAGCTTCCAGCTCATCTTGCATGGTTTGTTTCCAATTGGGGTCCTTCAATGCTTGTTTGTATAATCTTGGTTCCTTTGGCTGAGTTGCAAAATTAGCAACAAAACAAAGTGGAAGTGGATACCGAGTTGAAAGTAAAACTTTAGGACGTCTTGTGCCATCTTGGATCCTTGTAATCATTGGATGAGTGCGAACTTGAGCAACGTATTCTGCTGGAGTAGGAGTGTTGGTTGGTGGAAAGGGAGACTAGATCTCAGATGAGTGTTGGGAGGAGGAGCTCAAATTAACTGATGAATTTTGGACAGAAGGCAGTGTACTGTTAGAATTGATGTTATGAGGAACAACATGCTGCAGAGACTTTGGAAGAGATCGTAGGCAAAACATCTGTAAATTCTTTGAAAGAGTCCTAACTATGAGCAAAAGGAAAGGTTAACTCATCAAAAAATACATGACGTGATAAGTATACCCTCCCTATTGACAAATTTAAGCATCGATAACCCATATTATTACTCCAATTTATTTCGACCAAATGGTTGCAAATAGGGACATCATGCACAACCGAATACTCTCAAATGATTGTATGTAGGGAGAGTGCCAAAGACCATTTCATGAGGGGTTTTGTTTTGAAGAAGTGGAGTGGGTAGTCGATTTATAAGAAAAGCTACAATGTTGAAAGCAACAGACCAGAGCTTGGATGGGATAGCGGCATGTGCAAGTAGAGTTAAGCTTGTTTTAACAATTTGTCGATGTCTTCCTTCAGCCAAGCATTTTGCTCTAGGGTGCCTGGACAAGACAAGCGATGAAGAATTCCTTTGGAGGCAAAATCGGTTTTTAAAATTGAATTTAAAAATTCCCCTCCTCCATCACTTTGGATCTCTTGACACTTTTGTTAAATTAATTCTCTATTAATTTCAGAGAAGTTGGACATATAGTGGCTACGTCAGATTTTCAGACCAGAGGATATAACCAAACATACCTTGAATATTCATCAATAATTACAAGATAAAATGTTGGTTATCATAAGAAGAAATTGGGGTTGGTCCCGTTACATCTGTATGAATTGTATGCAAGAAAGTAAAGGCACAAACCGTCTGAGAAGAAAAATGAAACTTCTTTGATTTTCTTAAAGAACAACTTTCAAAAAATTCAAGTGTCTTATTCGAAATAAGCAAGCAGGAAGAGAGAGTTGCTAGTATTTGAGAACTTGGGTGGCCCATACATTTTGTAGCCGTGAATCCAACTGGAGAAGGAAAAGTGCAATGAGGATGGATAAGATATAAGCTATTTATCACTGATCCTTTAAGAAGCAGTTGATTTGTCCTCAGATCCTTGCCAATAAAACCCCATGGATAAACTAGAAAACAACAGTTATTATCTCGTGTAAATTGAGAAATTGAAAGTAGATTTTTCTGAATGGAGGGAACAATGAGAACATTATCCAATCGAAAAGAGATTTTTAGAAGATTAAATTGACCAACTACAGAGATTGGAAGGCCGACACCATTTGCCAACCATAACTGTCTCAATACCTTGAGTACCTAGGCATCAGTGGAGGTGGAAGTTATATGTTGATTTGCTCTTGTATCTGGATACCAAGTCTCATCAACCATGTCACCCACTTGGAGAGCAAGAAAAGCTTTGTATTCCTCAGCTTCTTCATTAGAAGCATAGTAACCTTCTGCTTTATGATTTGGACCCCTACAGCGGTAACAGGTGATGCGAGAAGCGTCATTGTAGCTACGGTTAGGATTGCGAACTCCACAAGAAGGAGGCTGTGAAGAATGACCACCAAAGGAACGTCCTTCAGACCGTGGACTTGGGCAAGTGCCTTTTGTCCATTGAGAAGAAGATTGAGAATTGGAGTATCCACGACCACGAGTTTGACATCCCCTCTTGAACCACCTTGATTTGCATAAAAAGCCATTGGAGGAGAGGCTTCTCTCACAGATGTAATGCGCATCTCGAAGTCACGGAGCTTGCTGATGACACCTTCAAGAGGAGGGAAGGTGTCTCGGGCATTGATTGCAGCAACGATGGGATCAAACTCTGATCCTAAGCACATAGAATATAGATGATGAAGTCATCTTCATCCATCGGTTTTCCAGCACCGTGAAGAGAAAGGGCCAAAGACTTGGCTTTTTGCAAGTAGTCTTCCAACAAAGATGTTCCTTTGGTGAGTGTTTGAAGCTCACATTTGATCTATTGAATATCGCATGTATGACTCCCAGACAACGTCTCCAACACTTCCCATGCCTCATAGGAAGATTCACTGTTGATTACCTAGGAAAGAGGTGCATCTGACAGAGAACTATTGAGCCAGCCAAGAATGAGTTGGTCAATGCGCAACCAATGTGTAGCAGCAGGATTTGGACGTGAAGTACCATCCTCACCTAGGATGGTTCAAGTGGGCAATGTATCTCCTTTTTGACATAGCCAAGTAAGCCATGGCCACACAAGATAGGAACAACTTGAGCCTTCTATAGAAAATAATTGGTGGAGGCAAGCTTGGTAGAGATATCATGCAAACTCATGTTTGCAGGGGAAAATTCAAGAGAGGTAGAGTCAATGATAGGTGGGATCGAGGAGGTTGAAGAAGAATCCATTTTCTGCAACCTTAGTGGCAGTCTGATACCATGTAAAGAAACAGCTTGATCTATTGTAGGGCCTTTGTATTTACTTATATAGAAAATACAATGTGACATTTTACAACTAAGATGACAACGAGACAGAGCTATACATGGAAAGAAAACTATACATGGAAGTAAAAACAGTTGGTGCTAATGATTATTACAGAATATGTAGAAATCTCGTAGAGGAGGAAATCTCTGCAATAACAGTGATGATAATCTTTACAAATGTTACACTAATAGAAGAGGTGTTTTCCAGTGTTGAAGTTACTGTCATCAAGAAAATCCTTGTTAGTCTTTGTAATAGTCCAAATTAACAAGTTGATATGGAGATACACCGCCAATGGTCAATTCTTTGTTAAAAGTTCCTGCCATTTGCAAAAAGAAATCATAGATCGAGTTAATGGGCAGCCTTTTAGAACCAGTCATAAGAAGGAATTTGGACAAGAATATGGCAGCTAAAAATCCCAAATCCTGCAAGAGTGTATTTGTGGAGAGAGAGCATGCCTTGAATCACTTTCCACCAACCTGAATCTTTTCAAGAAGAAAGAAGTACCTGAATCTTTTCAAGAAGAAAAAAGTTGAATCTCCAACTTGTCCAATCTTTATAGAGGAAGAAGAATCAATTACACATGCTCTATGGGAAGGTACTGCAGCAAAAGATGTTTGGGGTCGGTACGTCTATGTTCAAATCAAATTCAAATGAGTAGAATTACAAAAGATAGTTTTTTGGAAACTTTTGCAACCATGTATGATTTGTTTGAGGAGCAGCCGGAAGAAATTGTAGTAGTTGCAAGGAGGTTATGGTAGAGAAGAAATGAACTTGTGTTTAGAGCCAACTTCACCCACCCGAATTTTGTGATGCAGCAATCAAGACAGCTCTTGCTAGCCTTTAAGGAAGTGCACAAAGGTAATGACGGTAAGAAAAATTATCTTAGAAGGTGATGCTCTTCAAGTTGTTCAAAGCAAGACAGAGGTCCTTAGAATAGCATAGCTAGGAATACTGATCATCACTTATATTAAACAGAAACTGTTATATTTTGATTGTTGGTCAGTCCAACATATTAGAAGGGAGGCAAATGTTGTGCCGGCTCATATGTTAGCAAATAATGCTTCAGAAATTTCGGGTGAATGCCATTGACATGGAGGATAGTCCTTCTTGTATTATTTCCCTCATTCAATGGAAGTTATCAATTAAACTGTTTTGTTCTAACCACAGAAAAAAAAAAAAAAAAAAAAGACCCGAGGACTGTCTCAATATTTAACATGTTTTTCATGTGGATCATGACTTGGTCATCTCATCTCATGAATATTGGAACTCAGATCAGAACGTTCCTCGTAATCGTAGTCTTGTAGGCCAGACGATTACATGCACATGATTCGGTGAAAAGGATTCATATAATATATCTGAACTAGGAAGTATCTCATCATCTCCATGCACACTGGGTTTTCCATGCTTCTACATTGGAAAAGACCCTCATAACCCCCTAAATGTACTCGAATGTACATCTTCACCCCTATGTGGAGCTTCAAATTTTTATTTGCTTGTAAAGAAAGTTCATAGATAATTGATATAATCTTGGATACTCTAACATGTTTGGATTTAGAACTTATCTCATATCATCATTATAATTTTTTTAAATTTCAACACAGCATATAATAAACAATTCTAATAATAATATTCTAATAATATTTTATTAAAAATATTAAAAATAATATTTTATTCAATTTAATTAAAATCATCTTAACTCACCTATCAATTTTATTATAATCTTATTACTAAAAGAAAATCACTACCGATCGTGCTGTCACTATGTCACATCACATGGGATCTCACTTTTTGGTCAACTTCACAAAAATTTTACCCAGTTCTGTATATTCTTTCTCGAAGGTTTAAGTCAATATTAATTAGCAAATTGCATTTTTCAATCATTTTGATTTGCGGAACTTGGGACTTTCCCATACGTTACAGTAACACGTTTAGCTGGCTGGGTTGACCTGGGAGTAATTAAGTTTTTATGGGTTGTTACGAACCACAATTTATGCTAAAGAAAGACTGAGTACGGGGATAAAGCAGACTAATGGCGCCAATGCTTTACTCGCTATTATCTATATATTTATGATCAGAAGATAAAGACTTATGACCATTAATGTTCATCACTTGCTAGCTTCTGCATCCATCTTCAATATTGCATGCAGCTCATTCCTAAGATGCATACAGCATCTAATTAAGGTACTTCCTGTCACTTATTTCTTTAATCTAAATCCTCGTCTTGTTTCCTCGCTTCAACTTTAACAGCAGGTTCATTTTCTACTCTATAAACCCGCATTGTTGGATGTAGTTTTTTTTCCTCTAATTTTGCATGTTGGCTATTACCATGCATGAGGTTGATGCATGAAACATTGCACAATAGATAGGAAAAGGGAGAAAAAGTCATTTTCGGCCGACTGAGACGATTCGGGGCTTGATTGGTGTTGTTTGAAGTCTTTGGCAGTGGTCTGGTGTGGTTGTACGGTACTATCGGTGCGTATAATATCCATGGCGGTAAACGAAAAATAAGTATAGAGAAAATAAAGAGAAAGAGACACATAAATTTACGTGATTCAGCATGTAGTCTACGTCCATGGGCATTTGGGGAGGAAAAATTCATTATAATATACTTGTCTACATTCTTTTATTGCCTCTTATTTCTCACTTTACTATGAGAGCTAAAGATCTACTTGGAGAAGATGTTCTAGCTCTCTGGAGCTCTCCCTCTAGAGTTTGAAGAAGAATTCGAAGAAGAAGCTCCCCTTTTAGTAGTTCAAAAGTCTCCTTTTATCTGATATTTCTTTCTGCGTGCCTCCTTTCAGTGGTGAGGCATGGTCCACTTTGTGTGTTTGAACATCTTTTCCTTTCTCACTTTATCCTGATATTGCCCGGCCCCTTACTTCTTGACATCCTCTTCTTGCCCTCTGACACCCCATTCTCCCTTGCCTCCCTGCTTCCTCTTGTTCCCTAGTAGTGGTCTAGTGGGCTGGGTCTCGTGTTGGATCTAGATATTTTATCCCGTCACACATGGAGTTCTTTATATGGAGTTCTTTATATGTGATTTTGCGCCCAGTACTGCTTTTATAATATTAAGTGCTTTTGCTTCTGGGCAGCATATATGACAACATTCATATGTTTTCCATTTTTCTAGAAGTATTCTAAATCCAGAATTTCGGGATACTCAGCGAAGTTCGTGGGGTCGAAAGATTTTGGATACTTTATTCTATAATTTGGAAGTTTATAACCTTTAGTTGCAGTAGCAGTGGACCCTTTGTTCTATTATCTTCCTGTCATCAACGAGGCTACCAAATGCATTACTATAGATACCACTTTGAAAATCATTGCTATTTGTGTGCGATTACATCACGAGGTCAGACTGCGTAATTAACATTCTCGCCATTCTTTCAGTTCACCAGGTACTATGAAAAAACTTTTCTGCTTCTAATTTTATAATCCAAACAATATTACTAATTATTAAATGTATAAAATTAGAAAAAAAAACTTAAAAAAAAAAAAACGCCAAAATTAGATTAATAAAGAAAGTAGAAAGTAGTATATATAGAGATAAAAAACAGCTCAAGACATAAATAATCTTTTACTCCCTGTTCTTTCTCTATTCTATTAAAATAATATGATTTTATTTTATTTTATTATTTTTTTCTCTCACTTTTCTTTCTATTTTTTATTTATATTCTATTAATTAAAATATAAATTTAGAATAAAAAAAATTTAAAGAACGATTTAGGATGTGTACGGTAATTGGGAGCTGGATGTAACTCATTTTTCTTCCATTTTCCATTTTTTTTTCCTATGATTTAATTAAAGACCACGGATGGGATTAATGCTCGGTCAATCACAAGCAGTGATGACTGTTACTTGAGGTCAGACTACGTAATTAACATTAAGGATAGGTTTGTAATTAGGTGAGATGAGATATAAAATTATCATCTAATCTTGTATTATCGTTACAATTTTTTTAAATTTTTACATAAAATATATAATAAATAATTCAACTTTTTCAAATCTTAAAACAATAATAATATTAAAAAATAATATTTTAACGTACTTTCATCTAAAACTAAGAATTCTCGTATCGCTATCCTAACCTATCCTAATTCTCGGCATTCTTCCAGTCTCCCAAGTAGTCTCACAGACTTTTCTGCTTCTAATTTTATGATCCAAACAATATTAAGTGTACAAAATTAGATAAAAAGGAAAAAACATAAGTTAAAATAGCAAACATGCCAAAATCAGAAGAAGAAAAAAATAAAAAATATATATAAATTTATTAATAATCACTTCCTTAATTATTAAAAAAAAAAAAAAATATGAGTGGTCACATTTTGTGGGCATATTTAATAGTCCTACTATCATTTTCGAGTGCTGCTAGGGTGAGGCTCAGCAATGACCACTGGACATGCCCCTAGACAAAATTCTATTTTTTAATTTTTTATTCAAAATGTTTAATATTTTTTAATATTTAAAAAAAAATCAATATATTCATAGTCATTTCCTTAATTAATAAATAAAAAAATAATTAAATAGGATCAAAATGGAACGGCATATATGGTAGAATTATTGTTCCTATATATATATTGAAACGGTACATGCTACAACATATATGGCTTGACCAAGGTTTTGGTCAATTAAGTCTGCAAAATTTTTATTCGCCTGGTTGATCTAATAAATATTCTTTCATAATAGTGAGTTGAGATGAGATTAAAATTAAAAATTGAATAAAATATTATTTTTTTAAATTTTTATTATTATTTTGAAATTTAAAAAAGTTGAATTATTTATTATATTTTATGTATAAATCTAAAAAAATTGTAATGATGAGATGAAACATTTCTTGTATCCAAATAAGAGCAAATTAGAAAATTGCATTTTTCAACATTTTGATTTTCTGGGAAAGTGGATAAGTTTGATTTTTCCCTTAGTTACAGTAACACGTTTAGCTGGTTGACTTTTCTCACTATTATCTATTATCTAAATATATATATATATATATTTATATCAGACATAATTAAGACATGATCACCATTGTTCACCACAGCTTCTGCATCTTCAATATTGCAGCTCACTCCTTGTTAGCAGGTGAAAGGAGGGGCGCCCACGTGGGCTGACCCCCTCCCTTCTCCATATCAACGTATGGCTTTAAGCCATACGTTACATGTCTTGTAACACATGGCTTAATGCCATGCGTTACAAGCCGTTACACTGCATTTATTTGTAGTGTAACGGCTAGCCTTTGGTGGACTATATATAGTCCCTCTCAAGAAGGTTTTGGCACCATTCTGAAAATAGAAAAAATCTCTCTCTTTTTGTTCTCTCTTGAAAGAGTATTTAGACTGTGGATTTGTTAAGTGTTACTCTAGTTTTTATACTATGTAGTACACTTCGCCACTAAAAGGAAGAGCTTGTGAGTTGTCAATCTGGAAAAACTTGTGGAGCAATTTTGTGAGCTGAGCTTGAGGTATTTTTTCCGCTGTATTTTTTCTTACACTCCTAATTAGATGCAGCTTCAAAGGCACTTTCTGTCACTTATTCATGCTTTAATCTAAATCCTCTTCTTGTTTCCTGATCGCTCAAATTACTTTAAGTGCAGGTTCATTGTCTACTTTATAAATACAAATTGTTGGATGTAGTTTTTGTTTTTGTTTTTGTTTTTAATTATGCATCGATCTCTCTAGCTATTACCATGAAGTACGTTCTAGTTTATATGTGATTGTGCAGTACTACATGAGTTTTTATATTGTTACGTTTTTTTTTTTTTTTGCTTCTGGGCTGCATATTATATATATGATCACAGAGGTCATATGTTTTCCATTTTCTAGAAGTGCACCAAATCCGAAAACTCTGGATACTAAGAGATCGAAGTTCGTGGGGTTGAAAGATTTTGGAGACCTTGTTCTCTAATTTAATTGGGACTTTGTAAGCTTGAGTTATGAGTCGTCGTTGGAATTCTCAAGGAAGCGGGCGAGTAAGGTGAGCGTCTCCTTCTTCCTCAATCTTAAAAATGCTATTTATCCTGCATGTTATCTTTTGACGTGAACGACAAAATTTAGTAAATACTTTTCTACCCATGATTTAGTAATACATCGGGGAGATGTAATGATCATAGTTAAAATAATAATGAATAGCACTTGTCATGTGGTTAAAACATTTTCGTGTGTGTATATATATATATATATATATATATATATATAATTGTTACCTCTATTAATGTCTTTTGGTCTATTTATACATATTGTGCTGATCAGGGACGTGGATATTGAGAGGCAATTAGATCCCAAGAATGATGGTACTGGTCCAGAAAAAAAGACAACAATAGAAATGGCAGTGGAAAATCACCCTTTGATGATGAAAATTATTTCAAAAACGAAGAAAATCATTTCAAAAACGCCGTGGTGGTTCCAGTACTTCCATTGGGATGTGATGTTCTTAGTGTTGTGCGTAGTTGCAGTAGCAGTGGACCCTTTGTTCTTTTATCTTCCTGTCATCAACCAGGCTACCAAATGCATTACTATAGATAAGACTTTGGAAATCATTGCTATTTGTGTGCGATCGTTCCTGGATTTGGTTGCTTTTGGGAATTTGGTTGCAAGCAGGGATTACAAGATGAGTTCAGACTGCGTAATTAACATTCTCGCCATTCTTCCAGTTCCCCAGGTACTATATATGACAAACTTAAAAAAGAAATTGTTATTATTTTTATATTTTTTTATGATAAGATGTATTGTTTTATAAAGAGATTGCGCAGATTTATATATTTAGATCTTAATTTTTATATTTATGGACAACAGGTTCTAGTGCCAGTTATGTTTTCTGAAATGAGCGGTTCAAAATTCAGGAACATAAGGAGATTCCTAAATTTAGTTGTTCTTTCGCAATATGTGCCAAGGCTTTTCCGTATATATAGATTGTGGAGGAAAGTCAACGAGACTATCATCCTACCCAAAAGTGTCCCCTCAACTACTAGTACTAGTGTTGAACTCGTGAATGCAGAAAGCTACAAGAAAGGATTTATAGTGATGAAAGCTGGATTCAACCTCTTTCTGTATCTCGTTGCCAGTCATGTACGTATGTTTAATAATAATATTTCATCATTTATTATCATCTCTACGTACTTTATAATTAATTAATATTATCATGTCTAATATTTATAAAGACTAGATGGGGATGAAATATTTATCTTTGATCATGATCAGATACTGGGTGCTTTTTGGTACGTCTTCTCCATCGAACGAGAGACCACCTGCTGGCACGTGGCCTGTGAACCGCATCAGACAGATATTGGATGTAGCGAGACTTCTTTCAACTGTGATGCTGGTTTTGGAAATCACACAATTTTAAATGATTATTGCTCTTTAGAAAAAAAAACAAATACAACTCTCAGCTTTGATTTTGGAATATTCCAAGAAGCCCGTCAATCTGGTACACTGGCGTCCATGGATTTTCCCCGAAAGACCATGTTTTGTTTTTGGTGGGGCCTGCGAAATTTGAGGTAACTTCGTACACGTTACACTTTTTTTTTTTTTTGAGATATTTCAAAATATTTGTTAAATTATGTGACATGTCATCTGATCAAAAGCCATGCATGTATCATGCTATCAGCTTGTTTCATAACACGTACGTATGTATATAATCATACATGCATTTTGTTGCTTTAAAGTTTCTCACCCATTTTACAATGTAATCAAATATAATATATATATATATATATTAAATGTCAAAGTAGTAATTCAGCTACGGCCAAAATATTCATTTCAACACAGGTAATAATTTGAAGGTAAAAAGACGTTATAAATTGTTTCCCTTAAAATTCCTAGCTAGCTAGCAGCTAGTCGGTAATTTCCATTGCCATATTTTCTTGTGCCTATTCTATTCATTCATATTGATCAGCTAGGACAGGGCCAAATGTCTAGTTCTTGGCTAGCTATCTGCACGCACTTATATATGATCGATCTACAATTGTACAAAATATCAAATTTATTTGGGTTAATTTAGTAGCTATCAGAAGAAAAGATTGGAAAAAGTAAGCGAATAAGAGAATATATAATATTGTTCTTGTTGTTTTATTATATATGGGCCCCGAATAAGAAGCGCGCGTACTTACATTGCTCCAAGCTAGCTCAACTAGCTTTTTATCGAAAGAATGGACTATATTGAAGTCAAAATAAGTTATTATTAATATTTTAGATCAAAATCGATACACAAATAAAAAATCAAAGTGCATGAAAATCAAGTATATTTTATATCTAGTAGAGAATGCTAAATCATGAAAGAAAATTGTTTTCACCCTGCATGCGTCTCTAGAGATCTCATATGTCCATGCAGTCACATAAATAAACGGCTTTTGCTTGTTTATTTTGAGCATATATATGTAAATATATCAATCTTTTCTGATATTATTAACTCATACATAGCTGTTTCAAATCTTGCAGTTCACTTGGTCAAAACCTTGAAACAAGTTCTGATTACTGGGAAAACTGCTTCACAGTTTTAATATCGGTCTTTGGCTTGCTTCTGTTTTTATACTTCATCGGAAATTTGCAGGTTGATACTGTGAAGCAGTATTATTTCCATATATAATTATGCCATGTCTATATATAATATATATGAATATCATGTTTGAATTTTTATAAATATATATGTTTAGATATGTTTAGATCAGGTACTCCTTAAATTTGAATTCTCACTCATTTAATTGAATATTCTATATTAGGTCAATAATTAAAAGAGTCTGATCACATGTGAAGGTATAAATTGAGTGATTAAATTTCCATATTGTATCTTTGGGACACGTGGTTTGCCAAAGTACGTATACTACGTGTTAGGCAAGCTGGATATATATATGGTTTATCGATGATATATATATATATATATTATTTTTGTTATATAATTTGTATGTTTGTATATAATTAGGTTGGGGGATTCTTTACAATATTCCAATTTGGTGGAAAATCTTGTACTAATATCGAGAACATGTACTCATGATAGTCTTGTAAATTTGAATTTTAAACATTTAGTAAGCAATAAATTAATCTCTATCGATCTTTGGCTATTATTAACTAAAATATGGCTAGTCTTAGAATATAATAATGTGAAAATTTATGATCATCAGTAGAAATCTAATCTTTTACGAATATAATGTGACAATTGATAACTGTTAGATGTAACTTATAATGAGTAGAAATCTTAGAAACTGATCAACATATATAATTATGATGTGACAGGTGTACATGCAGTGGGAAACATCTAACGAGTTGAAGGATATTTTTAACCGGTCGAAGAAATCTAAGCATCATCATAAGATATCTAAGCGGTTGGAGAACTCTAATTCTAAGCTCAAGTTGGAGACATATAAGCGGTACTTCTTGACAGATATGGATGAGGAGGATAAGGCAAAGATAATTAGAACTAAATTACGTAGCATCGAGTCTTGGATAAGCACAATCGGACTCTCTTACCAGTTACAACACATAATCAAGAGCTATGTGACACCATTAATACTCGAAGATCAAAAGAAAGATCTTGATACAGAGAATCCATTCCCTCATCTTCCCACACCACTTGGAAGATTGATTAAGCTCCATCTCTGCTTGCCCCTACTAAGGACAGTGAGTTTTGATCCCCCGTCTTTTTATGCATGCTTGACCAAACAAATCATTCAAGTGGAAATTTCAGTTATTTTTCGGTAAAAGAATCTTCAAAATTAATCGAATGGATAGTAAGATCATAGATCGATGCAGTGGTTTAGTTATTTAGTTAAGACTTACATTTAGAGAAATGTCATTTTTATAACGACATTTATTTGACATTATTCATGATCCTCAATCACACTAATTACCGTTATGTCATATTTTAAATGGTTTTTCATTTAAATAATTTACTTACAAAATCAGTTAAAAATGTGTCACATCAGTCAAAGATTATAAGTATGGTTACTAGATTTTGCATGGTCTATTTTCGCATTGACCTGTTTGCTTCGAAAAGAGTACACGATGCACCAATGTCCATCTCGTAGAAGTTGGTGTATATATATATATATTTATATATATCATGCTTATTGTTAATTAATCTTGTCGATTGTTTGTGAACATGTAGGTGCCAATATTCGAAAACGAAAGTGAAGAATTGTTGAATGAGATCACTTGTAAGTTTCTCAAGCAAGTGCAGTACAATCAAAATAGCTACATTGTTCGAGAGGGAGAACCACTAGATGCGATGATCTTCGTGGTGAAAGGAATTGTGTGGACGTATACAAGTAATCATGACGATAAAACTGGCTGTCTTAAGAAAGGTGACATATTCGGAAGAAATCTTGTAGAATGGGTGTTGAAAACCCCCGAACTATCCAACCTTCCCTTATCGACAATGACTCTCAAATGTCATACAAAAGTAGAAGCTTTTTGTCTTATGGCTGGCGACCTCAAGGATATGATGTCTCAATACTGGTGGAGATTTAGCCACATCACCCAGTCTGACTCGGAACAGCTGAAACATTTTGCAGCTTCATCCACCCAAGCAGCATGGCGCCGCAAAGCCATCCTGCATCCTCATTGAATACTTGAATGAGGTTACCAATTCTGCCCATGCAATTGGCTAATGCCGCCACCACCGACAGCTCCCCATGTTTAGATAACAATATATACCACTTAATAATTAATCTAGTGTTATCAGATGCTATTAATGCTCTTTGTCGAAAGACAATATATTGTTTGTTTAAGTCGCTTGATCTCAATATTGAGTTGTTAAAAGAGTAGGAAACCATAAATAAATATTTGCGTAATAATAAATAAAATCGCTAATTATATTGCTGCAATTATTATGAATTTGAGAAAGGAAAAAGTAGATTCGCACCCTCAAATTATTGGAAATGTATTTTTATACTTTGCACCATTATCCAATTAATTATATATATAATATAGTTGTTAACATAGATGGAAAATATTTATATAGTTGTTAACATAGACTCACACCCTCAAAACACTACATGCTCACTTTCAATTACCAATAGCACTACAAGAATACTATTTTTTTCTGGCAAACTCGCCAAAATATGTATTTTTTGTGACTTTTTCTCGTCATCGCTTTTGTCTTGTCTTAAATGCAATATATTTTGCAGCGAAAATTAAAAATAGTTGCAAATAATACATTATTTTTTACCGCAAATAATCAGATATTAGATAGAAATAGTATCCCTGTTATGGGGATAATATCGCCAGAAATAGTTGACCAAAATATTTGACAAAAATACTTTTTGTCAGAAATAGTTGACCATGCTTGGAAAATGAGATGAGTCTCATCTCAAAACTTCTCATAATATCATTCTCAAACATCACTCAAATGCAAAACACTTTTTAATTTCAAATATTCAACATTTTTGTCTAATCTATTACAACATAAATTTGCAAAATAGGCTAAAACATGAGGAAAGAGTCATCGCCGACCCACAGAGGTGATTTGGGCCACGATGTAGTCAAAAAGTCCCACGATGGTGGTTTCACTACAAGAAAACTGCTTATTTACGACCAGTTAATTTCAGCAAAAAGACTATTTGCAACCAAAACTGGTAGCAAATAGTCTTTTGGTTGCAATAAATTGGTCACAAAAATCCTTTTTCTTGTAGTGAATTTTGACGTCGAACAAGCACTTGAACATTCATCTATGAGAATAAACAGTAAATAAATACATAAAATATAAATAAAGAGAGACAAACAGATTTACGTGATTCAACATAAAAGCCTACGTTCACAGGTCGTTTGAGGGTGAAATCCACTAAGTTGAGTGGTTGTACAATCTCTCATTGCCTCACATTTCTCTAATACAATGGAGGATTTTAGAAATTTTGGAGGTTGAAGAAAATGCCATCATCCTGAAGAGAATATTTTTTTGAGTCTCTGTGCATAATGTAGTCTTCTTAAATCTGAGGAGATTCTCTCCCTTTATAGAGGTTTCCTTTCTTGGAGTAATTGAGTCATACTTGCCTTGTGAAATCATTTCCTCTTACGTGATTGAATCAACTTTATTGCCTTATCTCTATTTGGCCTTATCACAGGGCTTGATTCTTGGTTGTTGATTTTATACCCAACAGATGCCTTAGCATCAATGTGAGAAGCTAAGTAACTAAGTATAGATAATTGAACTTCCTTTTTCCATACTAGTACTAGCCTCCCACTTTTACCCATAGCATCAACTGTTAGATAGCAATTAAACCTTAAGCGAACTCTACATAATCCCATCTTTGTAACATTAAGTTTTATCTCTTGCAAGAACAAAGCATCGAGATATTCTCTTTTGATAAGATTAGAAAGAGCACTAATACCACGAGGGCTCCCAAGCCCTCGTGTATTCCAGCTGAAGACCTTCATTGATCTCGGTGGGGCTATGTACCAGCCTCCACCGATCACTATTGGTTATTGTCCTTACTCTCCCCATGAGTTTTTGCTTTATTTTTCAGTCTATTAGAAGCTCTAGCCACTTCCACAACAGAATTTGAACAAAGTGCTCGTTTAGATCCCCTTTGATCATTGATGGATAGATAATTATTAACATGAGGCCTTAAAACCCTTTTCCATTTACGTGAGAGAGTTGTGTTATTGGATCCCTTTGATTTTGCCTGCATATCCTTTATGCCAGTTTCTTTTACAAAAGTCTCCCCAAGAGAAATGACAAAATTATCCCTCTGTTTATCACTATCCATATTGAGACCAGTGTAACCATCACTAGGTCACTCTCCCAATTTATCTCTTGGAATCTTGCAACCAACTGTTGGCCTGAGATATGCTCCACCTTATAGCTCCCCTGTAACGGAAACTTAGGATTATTATCACAATTTTGAAAATTAACCAAAATATGAGCCCCAACATCCTCCTAAAAAAATGTTATTTGCATTAACTTCCATATTCAGATGTATCAGAGAGTCGTTAGTGATCTAAACTTTCTCATTAGCTGCTAGACTATTGCTATCTTTCTGCTGAAATTGCCTATCATGCACAGGAGCCCCATAATCACCAAAGTTACCTGCACGTAGCCAGGGTCCATAAGGAAATGTAGAAACCGATAACTGCTCCATCGTTGGCTTACCCTGACTGAAATTCTTATTACTATGTCCAATGGTACCACATACGTAGTCGAAATCTAGGAGGCAGTCATAAATGAAATGAACCCAGATAGGATTAGATGATCCCACACAAATATTTTTACCACGCAACAATGGCTTCGTCACATTTGAACCAACTCTAATATGCATGAATTCTCCCTAGGCTAATTCATTTTTCTCCAATTCCACCTCCACCACCCTCCCTAATTCCTTACCAATAATATGGCCCATCTTCCAGTTCCTAGACATAAGTTGAGAACGACACGTGATGTACTTGTTGAAGCCCTTTTACATCACTTGTCAACACCAAGTGTTTATCAAATGCCCAAGGATCCTCTCGTTTAAAACGTTCTTTATCCCAAGGATCATTGAATTCAACAATGAACAAGTTTGCATTTACATCCCTAATAGAGATTGGCTTACCAGGATGCCATAGTTTCCTCATCGTACTCTTGAACGCTTCCTTGTTGAAGTGTTTAACAGCATGAAGTTTAAACAACAAAGATCTTCCACCTCTATCTAGAGCACCATCTAGAGTGCTTCATCCACCACCAAAACTTCCTCTTCCTTTTTTGTTAATGACAGACGCTCGTGCATCTTCTCCAGATTACCATCCATAGCTTGCACACACAAAAGGAATGACTGGAATGAAAGATAAAATAATTCAGACCTGCATCCAGCAGGTAGGGTAACCTCTACTCAGGGGAGCCCTCGAGAGGATTGGGGTGTATGAATTTATACTTTATACTCTTTTATACATGATATTTGTTGGGTGGGTTCCTCCTTG
Source organism: Pterocarya stenoptera (assembly GCA_003123785.1). Classification (NCBI taxonomy): domain Eukaryota; kingdom Viridiplantae; phylum Streptophyta; class Magnoliopsida; order Fagales; family Juglandaceae; genus Pterocarya; species Pterocarya stenoptera. The sequence continues at coordinate 37,759 of QEOT01123977.1, forward strand.
TGGGGAAAACCCATTTGGTCACTTGAGTCGCATTTTAGTAATTTTTGAATAATAGGGCTTTTGTCTTAAACGAAGGTTGTCCCGTGTGTGTGGTATGGAGAGAAACAGGAAGAGAGAGAAAAAAAGGTAAAAAATATTTCCGTTGTGTTTTTTGTGTTCACCCTAACAAAAAGTGGTACCAGAGCCTGGTTGATTATTTTGTTAATTGTCTGTATGGATTAAATTGAGGATTTACCTGGTGGCATGATTAAACTCACTTATTCCAATTACTCAATTTGGAAGACAAGGATAGAGGATGTATTGTATTGCAAAGAGTTATTTGAACCTATTGATTTGGTTGGTGTTAAACCAGAAAAGAAAACTTATGATGAATGGGAGAAATTGAATAAGAAGGCTGTAAGTCATATCAGGCAATGGGTTATTCAAAGTGTCTTCGATCATGTAGGTAAAGAAATAAATGCTTATAGTCTTTGGATGAAATTAGAAAGTCTTTATGAGATAAAGACTGCATAAAACAAAGTCTTTATGATAAGAAGACTTGTGAATTTAAATCACATGGATGGACAAAGTGTTGCAAAGCATCTGAATAATTTTTAAGAATTGTTAAATGAGTTGTCTACCATGAAACTTGTCTTGGATGATGAAGTTCAAGATTTAATTTTGTTGAGTTCGTTACCATACAGTTGGGAAACTTTGGTTGTGTCTCTCAATAATTTAGCTCCCAATGGTGTGATGACTATGAGTATGGTGAAAGACAACCTGTTCAATCAAAGGGCAAGAACAAACGAGCATGGTATTTCTTCTAATTCAAAGGTACTTGTTTTAGAAAAAAGAGGGAGGTGTAAAAATGTTTTTTAAGGAACCATTCGAAAGTGTTCAAAAGGGAATTTCTTTTAGGGATGAACCAATTTCGTCTCAACTAATTGTTTGAATGGAATATTTGTCAGTTTGAACCGACCTGTCCATTCTTACAAAATAAAATTTAGAGTTGAACAAATAACCATATTTGATATTGTTCGAACGAAAGGAGTGTTTGAACCAAAAAATTTTGTTCGAATGACTTTTGTTCGAATATAAATTATGTCCGTTCGAATTGTATTTCTCTTTTATCGTTCGAATGGGTTATTTTTTGTTCGAATGCTCTGTTTTTGTTCGAATGGATTTTTAAATGGTAATTTATCGTTTGGACTGGTTATTTACCACTCTAACAGTATGAATTATACAGAACATAATTTAATTAACTAAAAATACCATAATAGTATTATACAAATTGCAATTCAAACATCAATTGTTCAAATGTTTTGGAACATAATAATAGAAAGAAAATGAAAGAAAAAAAAATTAATTTTTACAATTGTGGTGGTGGTATAGAGTTTTATGACATAATTGACTGCAATTATTGAAGCATAGCTTTTTGTTCCTCCATCCCCAGTCTTCTCTGTATGTTCTCTTCTAATCTTGCCTCAAGATCTACTGCTTAATCTAATCGGGTCAGCAACTTTTTTTCCTTAGAACTCAATCATTCTATGTCAAGTGTTGTTTCTTCCAATTCCTTAGTCTTGTTGTCATTTGATCTGGCTCGAGAAGAGAATGATGATGTTGAGGATGACTTAACACAACGTTCCAAGCCCCTCAAATATCCAGAACATGATCCAAGAATTTGAGAAAGGACTTGAGCAACGTTGAGAGATGATGCATCAGATGGATCCGCATCAGCTTCCTTAAGAGATATCATCTTGTCCTATAAAAATAAACACATACTAGTTAGTATAAGTAATAAAAATATATAGTCACAATGGAATTAAAGAAACCAAACTTACATAATTTGCCTCTGCTTCGGGACTTGTCCAAATACTATCATGATTTTTATGTGATTTAGCATACAATTGGGTCAGATCATAGTTAGCACGACTTTCTTATTCTGCAAAAAGAAATCTATATTAGAACTTAAATCAGAAGTGTATTATATGTTAATATTTAACAGGGAGTGGAATAACTTACCATTTTGTTAGACAAACGATGAAAATATCGAGAACCCGCATGATGGTGTATCGTTAAATTTGATCTATTTGCTTTGTTCACAGTATTCCGTTGCTAAAAAAAAAATTATGTCTATGTCTTTAATATATCTATCATATACTATTTAAAAAATATAGCAGGAAAATTACCTAATAAGCAGGATTTTCAAACATATCACAAACCTTTTCCCATTCGTTTGGTGGCATTGCTTGGAATGGATTTTGGCGCCCCTCTATTGTAATACTAAACTTCTTATAGTATGCATGGCATCGACCTTTGTACCTTCGGATTGCATTCGACATCAGTTCCTCAACCGTTAATCAATCCTTTCATCAGTCAAAATTAAGCTCAAACTCATTTTTTCAATAATTATAAACAATTAGTATAAATACAAAGTAACTTGAAAGTAACATGTTATATACTTAGTTCCCTGGTGACCTTGGCCTTGGTATTAGTAGAGTCATCATAAAATACGGATCCATCATACACTTCCATGGTGACAAGTTATTAGGCATTAATATGATAGGCCAAGTACTATGAGAAGTGCATATGTTGCCCAATGGATTAAAACCATCTGTTGCTAAACAAAGACGTACGTTGCGAGGTTTTTCGGCAAACCATGGATACTCGACGTCAGATTTCTTCTTTTGTAAGGAATATGCAGGATGCGAGAGGAAGTTTTCATTTTGGACTTTTTTTGTGTGATGCCAAGTCATATATTTCGTAGTTAACCCGGACGTAAATAGTCTTTGAAGTCAAGGAATCATCAGAAAATGTCTTAAAACTTTATGGGGTACATTACGTTTATCGGATGTCCATCTGGACTCATAACACACTGGATATGAGTCAAATTTTGCATATTGCTGCCAGTAGAGAATACAATCATTTTTACAAGCGTGGATGATGTTATAATCAAATTTTAGCTCTCGCTTCAATTGCTTCGCTTCATAAAAATTACGGGGTAATACATTATCATGAGGAATAGGCTTTTTAAATAATTCAAGCAACATTTCGACGACTTTGGCAGAAATACGACAAATAGACTTAATATGAAGCAACCCTCACAATGAAAGACAACTTGCTATGACGAGTGCACTCCTCGTACAACTCTCTTTGTGCATCCTCCCACAATCTTCCAAAATTTCCATTTTTCTTAAATGATTGTACAGATGTTCATTCTCCATCCCTCATCCCAAAAATTTCTGCACCCAGATCGCCTAACATCTTAGTCATATCCTCTTCATTATCATCACTATTATTAGGATCATCCACATTAAGGTCCTCCATGTCAGTGTCATTATCCTCCTTTATTTGATTGGTTTGACTGCTAAATCTAACTTTTTTAAGAAATGGTTCGCCATGTAAGACCCAAGGTGAATATTTAGAATCGATTCCATTTACAAATAAATGATCTTCTACTACCACCAAATTAGAAGAACAAAGATTTTTGCACCTTTTGTACAAACATCTTATATATCCTAAACTCTCAACACTCATGCGAGTAAACTCTAGAAAAAACGTCACCTTCTGTGCATACTCCTTATAGTCTAGCCCAAGTCTATCTCCCAACAGAATCCAACTTTTATCCATTGCTAAGATCCGTTATTTGTTAGATGTCTATCAAAAAAACTCAAATGATGGGATAAACACTATCAAGAGTACATTCATACTTGTTTACCATTTATTTTATAAGGTAGTTGATCCTATCCCATTCGAGAGACTATCATCTATATCGCATATATATTTAGTCCAAAACTCTAATGTTAGTAAAAATTTCGGCAGCATTTTCCTACAATTCTCTAAGTACGCTAGTCACGATAAGTTATCGATACTATTCATGGGCCGAAAAACTTACAGACCACATATTTGAAAAATGTAAGGAAACACTGAACCAAAATTTTAATTGAATAACACAAGAATTTAAACTTAATATATCAGCTATATAGCTGATAGAATCTCAAACTACTCATTTTGGACAATTCAAGTGTTGTACCCCAACATTCTTTAAGAGAATTATTTGGCCACAATTCTCGAACGAGTCTAAGGTTCAAGTACATATAAAAATAATCCTAAAATTCAAAACTGTCCAACTCCTACAATTATACTATAAATTTAAAAGCAAATCACATTCCAAATCACAAATATATTGCAAAATTACATTACAAATCACCACTATTACAAATATTTTATAACTACTATTTATTAATTTAAGTGTTAATAATTCCTATGTTATATGATATTATAAGTTTCCATTTTAATTTAAGTGTAAAATATTTTAACATTATATTATGTATATAGTTTTTTAATAAATATTTTACAACTATTATTTATTAATTTAAGTGTTCATAATTCCTATGTTATATTATATTATAAGTTTCTTTTTAATTTAAGTGTAAAATATTTTATAATTATATTATTAAATCTATTTTATAATTAAATATTTTATAACTATTATTTATTAATTTAAGTGTTAATAATTCCTAGGTTATATTATATTATAAGTTTCCATTTTAATTTAAGTGTAAAATATTTTATAATTATATTATTAAATCTATTTTATAATTAAATATTTTATAACTATTATTTATTAATTTAAGTGTTAATAATTCCTAGGTTATATTATATTATAAGTTTCCATTTTAATTTAAGTGTAAAATATTTTATAATTATATTATTAAATCTATTTTATAATTAAATATTTTATAACTATTATTTATTAATTTAAGTGTTAATAAGTCCATGTTATATTATATTATAAGTTTCCATTTTAATTTAAGTGCAAAGTATTTTATAATTATATTATGTATATAGTTTTATAATTATATACTCCTTATGTTTTTATATTTTAAGTATAATTTCTATAAATCTTATAATTTTAAGTCAAATTTAGTAAGTAAAATCTTATTAATCTGTTCAAACAAGATTATGTTCAGATAAGATTCTATTCGAACGAATATTATAGCTTTCGAATGGTACAAGCCCAGATTCCAAATATGAAACAGAGACAAAATTCCTTGTCCACAAAGCACAATTTTCACAAACATAATCTCATAAGATGTATATTGGAATATGATACATTTTAAAGGAATTGTACAAACACAAATATACCAAAATAACTTAACATATGTTATTAAAAATTATAAATTGTCAAAAATCTAAAATTTAGAAATATTACCTCAAATTTAAGCAATCCAAACCAAATAGCAATATACAATACCTACATAAGCATAAATACATTATGTGGAAACCCTAAATCACGTCCAATAAACCAATTGCTATGAAATTCGAAATACAAAAAAAAAAAATTCCAAAAAAGTAGTACTTACCTCTTATAAACCTCTCATCTCTCTTAAGAATCCCTTTTCTCTCACTAAGTCCGTTCTTCTCTCTCACACACATACAAATGTCTCTGTCTCTAAATAAATTTTCGCACAAAGTGAAAATGAATTGGAGGTTGAGGTACTTGAATTTGTGAAGTCCCGTTCAAACTGGACTTTTACTCATTCGAACACGAAAGTTTCAAATAATGCCAAATTCTGCCGAGATTTAATTCAAGTTCAGACGCGAAAATTACTAGTTTGAACTAAAAAATCAGAATATTTCTTGGTATATTCTTCAAATGTAGAAAAGATGAAATGGTATTTACCTTCAAATGAGGAATTTTCATATTCGAATAAACTGACATTCACAAGTTAAATTCGTTCGAACTGTATGTTATTGGGTTCAAACTAATATTAGTATTATTATGCTTATAAAAGATCTTTTATAGTATATAGTATTATATTATAATCTATAGCAACTATTTTATATTTAAAAAGATTTTAAAGATTTGTTGGTTTTTTTTTTACATCAAATATTTAACACTTTTAAATATTTAAACAAAAAAAAATCACAATATTATTAAAAAATATTTTTCTTAATTACTAAGTAAAAAAAAAACTAAAAAAAAGAGCTATAACTCTATAGTAACTAGGATATTAACTAAGTCAAAAAAAAAAAAAAAAAAAAAANTTATACAATACTTAGTGTTATATCTTAATGTTAAGTATAATATAATATATTAATTATATTAATTTTTATAGTTATCATAACTTACAATAGCTATAACTATATAGTAAGTATGATATAATATAATACCTTTTAATTGTTGTTTTTGTTAGGACTGTTTAAAGGTTTTTTTTGGTTTTTATAATATAGGCCTGTTTGGTAGTGTTAGTTGCTTGATGTAGGTTGGTTTGTATTTGAAAGGATTTTAATATTCTCCCATATACCTGGATTGTAATTACGATTTTCTTCCGCCATAAGCGAGGGTTCTTTTAATAAATTTGGGACGGGGCTGCTATGTGTGTGGCTACTGACTCTTCTATTAAAAAAAAAAAACTATGATATAATACTTACACTATAGTAGCTATATAACTAATAAGTACTATATATATTAATTATATTAACTTGTATAGTTATCATAACTCATTCAATAGCTATAACTATATAGTAACTAGGATATAATACTTACACTATAGTATTTATATAACTAATAAGTACTATATATATTAATTATATTAACTTGTATAGTTATCATAACTCATTCAATAGCTATAACTATATAGTAACTAGGATATAATACTTACACTATAGTAGCTATTTAACTAATAAGTACTATATATAAAAATTATATTAACTTGTATAGTTATAGTTAACTTATAATAACTATAACTATATAGTAACTCGGATATAATACATACACTATAGTAGCTATATAACTAATAAGTACTATATATATTAATTATATTAACTTGTATCGTTATCATAATTTATAATAACTATAATTATATAGTAACTAGGATATAATAGTAATATAATTAGAAATATATTAGTATAATAACCATTCGAACAGATATTTATCCCGTTCGAACAAGATGCCACAGTCATTATATATCCAGTTCGATTACAATCAAACTCATTTCTTGCATTCGAACCCTCAGCTGCCGAGAGCCTTCGAGTCGCCCCTTATCTTCACCGCAAAAACTGCCACTCAACTGCCTTAGCAACCCCGCATTTAAACTTCTAAGAGGTATGGGTCAACTCTTCACCTCCATTGTTTATATTTTTGCACGAATGGGTTGTGTTTGGTGTATTCCGATCACTATAACACGTTTTTAATCGGTATAAATGATTGGGCTTCATTCCTTAATCATTTCTACCGATTAAAACAAAGATTTTGGTTTAGATGATAGAATTTCTTTCGAGGCTGAGTCGACTCAGCCATGGTTATTTAGCTAGTTCTTGTTCGAACTAACTCTATTCCGTTCGAACGCGAAGTTGCTAAACAGAATATTTTCTGTTCAAACTAAATGATTTAGTTTGAATGAGTATTAATTGCCAGTTTGAATGAACAGAATCTTCCATTTGAATAGATTTTACTAGTTCGAACAAAATATGTTTTGTTCGAACTAGTTATTTCAATTCAGTTCAATATATTATAATTCTTCAATAATATAATTTAAATATCATGGTTAATTATATTCTTAATTTCTTTGTGGTTAAACAGTATACTAATGGCATATAATAGAAGAAAACGTGCAAGAGATCAGGCCGGCCAAAGTAGTGGAGCAGCTCATGCTCAGGAGACTAGGCTTATACTCGTTGAGCGTGAAATCATTTTGTCTGATTTCTCTAATCTTTTATGGGAGGGATGGAGCATACAGTCCATCTTCACCGAGCGGGGATGGAAATCGATCTGTCAGCAGCGGAGATTGCATATCCAGAGATGGTTGGTGAATTTTACCCTGCCATGGGAGAGTTGAGTGTTGATGCTCTTTTCTACACCTTATCGGTCTGGAGAGTGAGTATTAATTTATCTCCTCATATTATTGCTGAGTTCTTTGCATTCAGTACAAGGACAACGCAGATCCTGCAGCGGCTACACCGAGACCAACGGCTGCACCATATGATTTCGACGCACCGGTCGCATCCCCTATGCTAGCCCCGAATGTAGAGCCGGATGCTAGTTCGGATGGTAGTAAGGATGAGGATCTACCTGATGATGGTCTCACAGACGATCAGGTGTGTCATCTAGTGCGAGACCCTTCGGCTCTTTCATATGATGAGAGCAAGGTGATCCGACAGGCTGACTGTATAGCATTTTTCAGAATGCTTAATTTGATTGTTAGCTATAACATCGATTCGAAAAAACACAAGACTAATTTCGGGATCGATTGAGCCAGATTTTTGTTGCGGATAAAGAGGGGGGACCCCATTGATCTGGCCTTGTATTTCTTCTATCGCATTCGATTGGAGTCACGCTATTCCAGTGGAGGTAGTCTACCATTTGCACTGCTGATATCTAACCTCCTACTCCGATCGGGGGTTATAGTATTTGCGACTGAACGGAGGTTGCCACTGTTAGGGCCCCTTAACAAGATCACATTCAGCAAGAGCAAGGGGCACTTGCGGAAGACTGCACCAGAACAGCCTAGTGCCCTGCCCACCGATCTAGCTTTTACTACTACTGCCGCTGTTGAGAGACAACCTCCTGGAGCTACTTTGGATCAGGTACGAGCTCTGTTTGTTGAGTTTGTTGAGCCCATCATGGAGAAGTTTAGGGATTTGAATTGGATGCATTAAAATGTTACAAGAGGATATTGATCTACTTAGAAAATAATCGTTTTACTTACTATTTTACTTTTTTATGTTGTATTGAACATTATATAGTTGAGATGTAATTAATGTCTGGTTTTTATTTTTCGTGTTTGCTATCTTATTTTTTTCATTTTAATTGGCATTCATGATAATATAAAAAACGATACTATCTTTAAAGTTATATTTATATAAATTTAATATAAAAGAAATCACTATAAAGTTTTGAAATTAATTACATAAAATTAATTTATAAATTTATAATTTTTTAACTCAGCTCAAATCATAATATATAATATATAACCATTTTTATATTTTGAAAATCACAACAAATTAATGGAAAAAATATTTATTACTTTAATGGAAAAAAATATATGTACAAATTAATGGAAAAAATATCCGTTCGAACAAATAAATTTAAGTTCGAACGGTTATTAACTTTTTTCAAGAAAAATAAATTAATTTCCCGCTAATATTATTATTCGAACAGACAATATACTGTTCGAATAGACATTAATTGGTTGTTTGAATATATTTTGTTCCGTTCGAATGATTTTTCTTTTTTGAGACGATTTTTTTTAGTACAAAATATCTTGTTCGAATGAATATTTGTCCTTTCGAACGACTTTTGTAACTCAGGCATTTTTAATTTCGTCTCCAAAAATGATTTTTAGGGGTAAAATTTAGGTACTGATCGTGATTCAACTATGCCACATGGAATCTCACTTATTGGTTGATCTGTATATTCTTTCTTGAAGGTTTAATAAATTAGCATATAATTTACAGTAACTCGTCCCAACGGGGCCTACTAAATTAGCAAATTGCATTTTTCAATCATTTTCATTTGCCCTATGTTACATTAATTATCAGTAGGTTTAGCTGGCTGAGTGGACTTTTTTTTTTTTAATTTTTATTTATTTATAATAAAGCTGGCCGGCCGAGTGGAGTTGGGAGTAATTAATTAGTTTTTATGGGTTTTTACGAACGGCTTTATATGCTAAAGAAAGACTTGAATACAGGGTCGGATTGTTAGGATTATGGACATCATCTATCTCCATATTGATATTATATTGTCCATTTTAGACCAAGCCTTCATGAATTTGCTATTGGACTTTTTTACCCTGAAAGGCCTCATACCAATGGAGATATTTATCCATCCTTATATATCTATGATCCTCCCCACTTCTAGTCAATGTGAAACTTTAGTCGTATACGTATACCCAACACGGATGGACTAAGGCCACTGCTTCACTGTTCACCACTTGCTAGCTTCTGCATCTTCAATATTAATGCAGCTCGATCACTCCCAAGAAGCAGCATCTAAGGCACTACTTTCAGCTACCACAATATTAATTTCAACAAATTAAAGATAATAATTTGAAGGTAAAAAGACGTTTTAAATTGTTATTCATTTTGAGCATATTATATATATATATTAATGTTTTCTTATCATGATTTTCTGGTAGTTCACTTGGTCAAAACCTTGAAACAAGTCCTTATTATTGGGAAAACTGCTTCACAGTTTCAATCTCGATCTTTGGCTTGCTTCTGTTTTTATACTTCATCGGAAATTTGCAGGTTGGTGCCGATCATCATTTTCTTCTTCTTCTTCTTCTTCTTCTTCTTCTTCTTCTTTTTAATGTTTTTTTAAGCAGGGATCTAATTGTTTTCATAATTATGTGTATATATGAATATGTTTGATCTTTAATTATTTTCATCTATTCAATTCGTAACAGCTCCAATTAACGAACTTTTTTGAGAAAGTGGTGATATTTTATAAACATATATGTTTAGAGGTCCATAATTTGAATTCTCACTTATTTAATTAAATATTCTATAGTAGGTGGTCTACTTGAGTCTGGCTCACATATGAAGGTATAATTGAATGATTAAATTCCCATGTATCTTTCGGACAAGTAGTACTGGTTTGACAAAGTACGTGTTAGGCCAGGATGGTACTTTATCTATGATATATATATATATTTGTTATATAATTTGTATACTTGTATATATATAATTAGGTTGGGGGATTCTTAATTTCCAATCCAATTTGGAGGAAAATCTTGTTCTAATAATAATAACAACGTTTTTCTCCCAACGAAATTGGATGAAATTTTCTCTAACCCATTTGAAAGTACGATCATGTCATAGTCAATTTGAGTTTGTTTTTTTTACACATTGGAGGAGGGGTTCAAACCCTCCATTTTGGAGATTTGGGTCATGTGCCAACCGGCTACAGGCCATTGGCTATTATTAACTAAACGATGACTAGTCAATTATAGGGTTCTAAGAATATAATGTGACACTTTATGAGTAGAAACCTTTTATGAATATAATGTGACAATTGATAACTTTTAGATGTAATTTATGAGTAGAAATCTTAGAAACTGATCAACATAATTGTAACGAGACAGGTGTACATGCAATGGGAGGCATCTAACGAGTTGGAGGAGATTTATAAGCTGTCGAAGAAATCTAAGCAGCATAATAAGATCATCATGTCTAAGCGGTTGGAGACATCATGTTGAAATCTATAAACACATGCTAGAGAGAAGAATCTTAATAAACAAAACTGATTATAAATTATAGAAAACTTATTTGCGGAAGTCATCTTGAAAGCAATATTGAAACTTCACAGATGATATTAGTGGCCAAATCTTCCCCTCCTTCTCCTCATGAAAGTATTAGCTATCAATGGGGCAAGCCAATAGTCACTCTTGGAGAGGAGAGGGGACCTAGCCATATATATAGAAGTCTTATGTGGAGTCATCTCATTAAAAACTCCAAATTCCAATGGGTCTAGAAAAATAGAATATGACCCTTGAACTTTTAGGCCTACATACAATTAACCACATTTTAAATAGGATATAATCCTATTTTTTCAAGGTGCAATAAACCCCAAAATGATTACTTAACTAAATGGGTTTAACCAAAGCACCATTGTGAGCTATTTACATCTAACCCCTTTTTATAAAACATACAATCAATATAAACCTATATTTGAAATTATTCTAACATTCTCTCACTTGGGCGAATATTGATTGCTATAATAAAAACTCGTTTTGAAAATGACTCTGGGGTTAGACTACATAGGTGGCCACACAAAAGTAACTCAAATGATAGCACCTTAGAAAACACGATCCGGTCCAACAAGAATATCAACATCGAACATGGAAGTTATTACACCACTTAAACGATGTAAGACCATTCCACAGCTACAAATGCTAATATCTTCATCGACATGGATCCCTATCCACCGACCAAATGTGGTAGTATGTAGTATGAACTTAGCACCAATGTGATCAAAAGCTGTGCTAATTCATATCAGTTCTCATAATGCTTCAAAATGAAGCCACATGTCTCTAAAAGAGACTCATCTTATGTCTTTATCCACAGTATCTCGAGATCTTAATAACATCATAACAAAAGACATAAGCCATATGCATGCTCAAAAATTAGTTTATGGATAGGGGAGATATATATTATTATTGAAAGAAGCTGTACCAAAAAAACATATGGGTTGCCTACATACCCCGTAAAGGGATCAAGCCAAAACGTAGTTCTTTTTATATAAGTAACTCCCACTAACCAAAAACATCAAAAGTTTCCACAATACCCATATTAGGAACATGTGTTTTAAAAACTTTAGGAGCAAGTCCCTTAGTCAAAGGATCTACAATCATCGCCTTTGTATCAATATGTTCTATCTTTGTCAGTCCTTCCTTGACTCAATCTCTGACCACCAAATACTTGATGTCAATGTGCTTGGACCCACTGGAACTCTTATTATTCTTTGAAAAGAACACTGCTGCACTATTATCACAATAAATAGTAACTGGCCTCAAGATGGAATCAACAACTTTCAGTTCAGAAATAAAATTTCTTAACCAAAGAGCTTGGATAGTAGCTCCATAACATGCTACAAATTCAGTTTGCATAGTAGAAGACACTACTAGAGTTTGCTTAACACTTTTCCAAGAAATAGCATCTCCAGCTAACATAAAAACATAACCTGAGGTTGATTTCAAATCATCTTGACATCCAGCAAAATTAGAATCTGAGTAGCCTACCACTTCAAGGTGATTTGAACGCTGGAAAGTAAGCACATAACCTTCAGTCTTCTTTAACTATCTCATAACTTTCTTAGCTGCTTTCCAATGCTCTTGCCCTGAATTCGACTGAAACCTACTAAGAACACTGACTGCATAGGCAATATCTGGTCTAGTGCAAACTTGAGCATACATCAAACTCCCCACAGCACTGGCATATGGAATATTCTCTTTCGAGCTCATTTCTAAGACATTGAGATTTATTAAACTTATCTCCTTTTATGATGGGTACATCACCGGGTGCACAATTCTGCATTTCAAACCTCTGCAGTACAAGCGGTATATAAGCTTTTTGACAAAATCCCAACAAACCACGAGTTCTATCACTACATATTTCAATGCCAAGCATAAAAGAAGCTTCCCCAAGATCTTTCATTTCAAAATTAGTAAATAACATTTTCTTTGTTTCATGAAGTAATCCCAAGTCACTGCTAGCAAGCAAAATATCATCAACATACAGAATGAGAAAAATAAAGTTTCTCCCACTGGTCTTGCGATATATAAACTGGTCAACTTTGTTTTCAACAAAACCGAGAGAAGTTACAATTTCATCAAACTTCAAATACCACTGTCGAGACACTTGCTTTAGGCCATATAAGGATTTATTTAGCTTACATACCAAGTTTTCTTTTCCCTTCTCAATAAAACCTTCAGGTTGTCTCATGTAAACTTCTTCATAAAGATCTCCATTCAAAAATGCGGTCTTTACATTCATCTGATGAAACTCCAAATCATAATGTGCCATAAGTGCCATGATAATTTTAAAAGAGTCTTTTGATAAAACTGGTGAAAAGGTTTCATTATAGTCAACACCCTCTCGCTGAGTAAACCCTTTTGCAACTAATCTTGCCTTCTTTCGTTCAACATTTTTTTTTTGAGTCCAATTTACTTTTGAAAATCCACTTGTCGTCAATAGCCTTAGCATCTAGAGAAAGTTCAACAACTTCCCAGACTCTATTCTTTTCCATAGAATTCATTTCATCTTTCATAGCACTGAATCATTTATCTGACTCAGGACATGTCAATGCTTGCTTAAAAGTAACAGGATCAACCATATGCCCAATATTAAAATCACTCTCTAGCAAATAAACAATATAATCATTAGGCAAAGCTGACCTTCTTTCCCTTTGTGATCTTCTCACTTGTGGTTCAGAAACTAACTCAATCATTGTTGGAAGTTCTTCTTGTTGCCCAATTTCTTCATTAACAATTTCAATTGGCTGAGAAACAATTCTTTCCTGTATAACAGGAACTGGAACAATAACTGGATCAGGTTCAAAAAATTCCTTCAATACAGAACTTCCACTGTCACCAACATCATTCTCCAAAATTTAGCAGTTATGGACTCAACAATTCTAGTGCAACGATTAGGACAATAGAACTTATATCCTTTTGATTTATCAGGGTATCCAATAAAATAACTAGGAGTAGATTTTGGGTATAATTTCTTTTCAAAAGGATTATAAATCCTAACCTCAGCTGGACAACCCTAAACTTTGAAATGAGCCAAACTTGGCTTACGACCTGTCCACAATTCAAAAGGAGTTTTTGAAACAGTTTTGCTGGAAACCCTGTTTAAAATGTATATGGCAATTTTCAAAGCTTCTCCCCATAATATTCTGGTAAATTTGTCCTGCTCATCATACTCCAAACCATATCCTTTAGAGTCCGATTTCGTCTTTCAGAAACACCATTCTGCTCGGGTGTCCCACGCATAGTATATTGAGGCACTATTCCACACCCTTGTAAGAATTTTGCAAAATCACCCATATTTTGACCCGATTCATTGTACTTCCTATAATACTCACCACCACGGTCTGATCTTACAACTTTAGCATTTTTTCCACATTGATTCTCTACTTCCATTTTGAATATCTTAAATTTCTCAAGAGCAAGTGATTTATTATTAATCAGATAAACATATCCATAGTGCGAGAAATCATCAATAAAAGTTATGAAGTACTTATTTCCACATATGGTAGAAGATAAAGGTCCACTGATATCGGTATGTATTAAGTCCAAAATACCGACACTCCTTGTAGAACCCTTCCTTGTAGATTTATTCAACTTTCCTCTTATACAGTCCACACAAGTGTTAAAATTTGAAAAATCTAAAGAGGGAAGTATCTTAGCTTTTAGCAATCTCTCCATTCTTTCCTTTGAAATGTGCCCTAATCTCTTATGCCATAACATAGAAGATGATTTATGGATTAAAGATCTTTTCTTCACTATATTGGTAACACAAGAGACTTCACCAGAAAAAGTCAAAGACATTTTATATAATCCATCACATAAGAGACCATTTCCAACCAAACGAGAATCATAAAACAGTTCAACCTTTCCATTACCAAATTTAAAAGAAAAACTAGAACTATTAAGTTTTGATATAGAAATCAAATTCCGTCTAATTGTCGATACAAAAACTGTGTTCTCCAAAACAAGAGAAAAAACCAGAATCCAAAAGCAACTTTACTACTCCTATAAACTCGACCTCCACATAAACTCCATTCCCAGCATACAAGCTCACTTCATTCTCACTTGGCCTCCATTTGCTTACGAACGCCTGCAAGGAATTTGCAATATGAATACTTGCACCTGAGTCTATCCATCAAGAATTTAAAGGTACATCTATCAAAGAAGACTCAAAATAAACTAAGGCCAAGGAGATACCTGTCGAGTTCTTTTTCTTCTTCTTCTCTAACGAAGCCTTAAACTTAAAACAATCTTTTTGCCAATGACCTTTCCTTTTACAAAACTTACACTGATCATTTTTCATAATAATTTCTTTAGGACCGCCAGAAGTCTGACCTCCAAACCTTTATTATGCTGATTTCGGTGTGACTTATTGTCCTTTTGAAACTTAGACTTTTGATGATGAGAAGACCTCTTGTTTTGTTGTGGCTGAAAAGCCAATTGTACAGTTTCAACAGTTTCATGACGCATCCTATTCTCTTCTTGGGCACATACTACAATCAAATCATTTATATCCCATTTATCTCGCTGAGCATTATAAGCAACTTTTAACTGATTAAACTGGCTAGGAAGACTATTGAGAACATGATAAACCAGAAAAGGCTCTGCAATCGGAATTTTAAGGGCTTTTAGCTTAGAGGATATATGAATCATTTTCATAATGTACTCCCTAACTCCACTTGAACCATCATATTTCATATTCATCAGTCTATCCATTAGGTCTCTAGTTTCAGCCTTATTAGATTCAACAAACCTTTGTCCTATGGCATCCAAAAAATTCTTAGTATTGTCATTGTCTGGAATAGCTCCCATAATGGAATCAGATATAGAACATTTGATGATCTTTAAACAAAGTTTGTTAGCTCTTTCCCACTTTTGATACTCAACCACATATTCAGCAGTGCTCTTATCAGTAGGTTTTGAAGGCTGCTCCTCCAAGGCAAAGTCTAAACCTAAAAGTCCAAGTGCTATTTCTACGTCTCGTTTCCATCTCACATAATTATTTCCAGTCAAAGTTTCAATAGCAGATAATTGACTTGGAATAGAGGAGGCACTCAAAATTGTGGAAACATGAAATAATATAAATTATTTAAGTATCATCCGAACATAATGCATGCAATCAATGGATGATGACAAATCTATTAAATTAATATGGGCTATTAATTAGACAGCTCGGAAGTAAGCTTGGAATCATATGAGCCTCATTACGATAAGAGCCTTGGCGCATCATTGTAAAGACACATTTGGGCTGACTAAACAACATGCTATAAGGTACTCTTAAAACATATCAGTAAGAGCCTTGGTGCATCATTGTTTAGTCACTTTTGGGTAGACTAAACAACATGCTATAAGGTATTCTTAAAACATACCATGAAGTAAATTAATAAAATCACATAAGTTTTGAAATACCATCACCTTTAGGCAGAAGGAAATTTCTAGACTAATCTAATCTCATTAACTACTTCTCACCATCATTTTCTAAAATATCACACACAATAATACCATTGGGCAAGATATTATGTGCAATAAATCAGAAAACAAAGATATCTTTCTTTCTTTTTTTTTTTAATACATATCAATGAGTGTGCCACTTTGGTAGCCACCATCCATAAAAAATTTCAAAAGATTTCTCATAATGGAAAAATAAGGATAGTTAACATGCCTATGAAAATTCAATCACAAAATGATAATCATAATCATCAACTTGACATAATCAAAGTTAGAATTCAAATGTGATTGATAAACAATATAAACAGATCAAGCATATAAGACAATAGATATGTCTAATATTAAATATAAACTTGAAAAGCATATAATTATAAAGAATGCTTATAACAAGATACAAAATTAACATGCATCCATATATATGCTTAGAGAGAGTACACATATGCATAGATCTTATAAGGCATTGAATATTCACTAGAAAATTTATCACAATTTTCGGTACACTGTAGCCCCTTGAAAAACGTATAAACGATGCTCAAAATTATAAAACAATGTCTTATAGTGATAAAAAAATTTAAAATTCATAAAAAATTTTAATATAGCGAGTTAATGAACATAGGAAAAAGAAAGAACCGAAACCGTGCCTCCAAGAGGCCCCACGCGCCCCACACGCCACCTGCTGCGTGTGGGATTGGTTCTGTGCTAGTGGAACAGTTTTCTTCTTCCTCCAGCTGGGTACTGTACACCCGCATACTGTTCATCCGAGTATTTTATGAGAGAAAATTTTCAATTCCTTATGATTTTGGGGTCCAAAAATGAAATTTATTTAGGAGAAGAATTGTTTAGGGCCCGAAACACATGTATAATGTTTTAAAAACAATGGGTTTCAATATGTGATGTAGATTATTCAAATCATAAAATAGGAATGAACCCTAGTGTTGTTTTTAAAATAAAAGAAAAAGAACAATATACTCAAAGAAATGGCTGCTGAAGCAAAACCATGATTAAAAAAAAAATAACAGCGATAGGAGTAGAAGGAAAAGAAGACGAAGTAGCAACAACGAAATTTTGGAAGCACACAGAAAACACACAGAGAAGCTAAGCAATTTCTTTGACCGAATACTATATAGGATTTTGTTTTCGTAGATCCGAAATGACAGCTTCTCAAATCAGTTTTAAAAAAAAATTACATGAAAGATTCTAATCCTAGCATAACCGGCTCTAATACCACATGTTGAAATCTATAAACACATGCTAGAGAGAAGAATCTTAATAAACAAAACTGAATATAAATTATAGAAAACATACCTGCAGAAGTCATCTTGAAAGCAATATTGAAACTTCACAGATGATATTAGTGGCCAAATCTTCCCCTCCTTCTCCTCATGAAAGTATTACCTATCAATGGGGCAAGCCAATAGTCACTTTTGGAGAGGAGAGGGGACCCAGCAATATATATAGAAGTCTTATGTGGAGTCCTCCCATTAAAAACTCTAAATCCCAATGGGTCTAGAAAAACAGAATATGACCCTTGAACTTCTAGGCCTACATACAATTAACCACATTTTAAATAGGATATAATCCTATTTTTTCAAGGTGCATTAAATCCCAAAATGATCACTTAACTAAATGGGTTTAACCAAAGTACCATTGTGAGCTATTTACATCTAATCCGTTTTTATAAAACATACAATCAATATAAGTCCATATTTGAAATTATTCTAACAATCTAAGCAGTACTACTTGACATATATAGACGAGGAGGATAAGGCCGCAAACATAAAGAGAACTAAATCACGTAGCACAATCGGACTCTCTGACCTGTTAAAACAGATTATCATGAGCTATGTGACACCAATATTGGAAGATCAAAACAAACATATTGATACAGAAAACCCATTCTTTCATATTCCCACACACTTAGAAGATTGATTAAGCTCCATCTTTGCTTACCCCTGCTAAGGTGAGTGAGTTTCGATCCCCCCTTCCCCCACCCACCTCTAAATTTCAGTTATTTTTGCTTAAAAATGCTTCAAAATTAATCGAATGTATGGTAAGATTGATGTAGTGATTTAGTTACGAGTTAGTTGCTACATTAAGAGAAATGTCTTTGATATAGCGATATTTGTCTGACATGCATCCTCAATCATACCAACTACTGTTATGTCATATTTTAATTCATCTTTCATGTAAGTAGTTGACTTATAAAACCACTTAAATGTGTCACATCAATTAAAGATTATAATTATGGTTGCTCAATTTTGCGTGAAGTCTAATTTTGCTTAATTGTTTGTGAACACACAGGTGCCCATATTCGAAACGAAAGTGAAGAATTGTTGTATGAGATCACCTGTAAATTTCTCAAGCAAGTGCACTACAATCAAAGCGGCTACATTGTTTGAGATGGAGAAGCATTGGATGCACTGATCTTCGTGGTGGAAGGAATTGCGTGGACTTATACAAGTAACCATGGCAATAAAACTGAGTGTCTTAAGACAGGTGAGCTCTTTGGAAGACATCTTGTAGACTAGGTGCTGGAATCCCCTGGACTATCCGACCTTCCCTTATCAACAAGGACTCTCAAATGTCATACAAAAGTTTAAGCGTTTTGTCTTATGGCTAGCGACCTCAAGGATATGATATCTCAATGCTGGCGGAAATTTAGCAAGTTTAGACACATCGCCCAATCTGACTCGAAACAGTTGAAACATTCTGCAGCTTCGTCAATCCAAGCAGCATGGCGCCACCACGCCATCCATCCTCATAAAGTACATACTTGAATGAGGCTATCAAGTGGCCCATGCTGTTGTCTAAGGCCCGCCGCCAACATCTCCCCAAGTTTAGATAATTTTACAACTTAATAATTAATCTAGTACTGTTATCGAATGTTGATCTTTCTCTTTGTCGCTTGATTTTAATATTGAGTGGCTATAAGATCAGAAGGAAACCATAAATAATTAATTGTGTAATAATAAATGAAAGCGATAATATTGTTGCATAATATCAATTTGAGAAGGGAAAAAGTAGGCTGACACCTTTAAATTATTGGATGTTGTATTTTAATATCTTGCCTCATTATCCTTGAAATCTTGATAGTCGGATATTATTCGTGATGGTACTGCGACATGTTAATTTTGGTAGTTTTAATTTTTGGTGCAAAATTCAAAATTCCTGATCGGTCTAAATGTGCTAATTATATTTATCCTCGAGAAATGTATACTTTGATTGATGATCACTCTAGAAAAGCAAGGGCTTTTCTACTGAAAACTAAAGACCAAGTGCTAGATGTGTTCAAGGTCTTACATGTGAAAGTTGAAAGGAAAATTAGAAGACATTTTAAAATATATGTCGGCAGATAATGGTGGTGGGTACTTAAAGAGGACCATCTGAAGAGTATTATAGAAGCCATGTCATCAGGCTTGAGAAAACAATTCCTAAGAAACTACAGCATATTGGTGTAGCAGAGAAAATGAGGAGAACAATTTGTAAAAGAATCAGGTGTATGCTTTCTCATGTAAGATTGCCTAATTTCTTTTGGGGTGAGGCAATGAGGATAGGAGTTGACTTGGTAAATCTTTCTCCTTTAGTTCCTTTGAATGATGACATTCCCAAAAGGGTTTGGACAGGGAAATATATTTATCTTTACCATTTCAGGATTTTTGCCTGGAGGGATTTTATTCATGTTCATAAAGATGAGAGGTCCAAGCTTGATAGCAAATCCATGAAGTGCATCTTTTGGGGTTATGCACAAGAAGAATTCAATTACAGATTGTGGGATTTGTTTAAGAAGAAGATTTAGAAAAGAGAAGTAGAGAGATATTTTTTTCTTTGAAGATCAAACTATTGAAGTCGTGAATGAGAGTAAAAGTCTAAGACTTTCAATGAAAACTTTGTTTATATGGATTCATTTTTTCCTTCTTTTATGATGTGTGATGAACATAGGGGAGATGTATTGGAGGAACAAGTTGACACTGTTGAAAGTGGTGAACCTGGAATTGATGATATGAGACTAGAACAATAAGTAGAGCAACCTTTTTTCAGAACTGCCTACGGAAAATTAGTTAAGAAGATCTATTAGAGGACGTCAGCCTTCCATCAGATTTTCTATTGTGGAGTATGTTTCACTTTCAGATGGGAGAGAGCCAAAATATTATCAAGAGGCGACATCATGATCAGAAAAAGGAGCGGTTGAGAGCCATAAAAGAAAAGATGAAATCCCTGTATGAGAACCATACCTATAAGTTGGTAGAACTACAAAGGGTAAGAGAGCACTAAAGAATAAATGAGTTTTCATATTTAAGATTGAGATAAATAGCTCACAACCAAGGTACACAACACACTTGGTTGTGAAAGGGGTTTAGTTAGATGAAAGTCATTGATTTTGAAGAAATTTTATCATCGTGGTAAAAATGTCTTCTATTATAGTTTTCTTGGGCTTTGCTACTAGTATGAATTTAGAAATTGAACAGTTTGATGTGAAGACTGCTTTCCACCATGGTGACTTGGAGGAGGAAATATATATGGAGCAAGCAAAGGGGTTCACAGCAAAGGGCAAGAGAATCTTGTGTGTCGATTGGAAAAAAAGTTTAAAGTAGGCACCTAGGCTATGGTACAAGAAATTTGATTCCTTTATGGTTGAGCAAGGGTATAATAAAACTACTTCTAATCATTATGTATTTGCTAAAAGGTTATCTGATGCTGACTCTATTATTCTCTTGTTATATGTGGTTGACATATTGATAATTGGTCGTGATTTAGGAAAAATTGACAAATTGAAAAGAGAGTTGAGTAAGTATTTTGCTATGAAAGACTTGAGACCTGCAAAACTGATAATTGGAATGAAGATCTCTCTTCATAGAAAGAATGCCAAGTTGTGGCTATCTCAAGAGAGTTATATCAAGAATGTGCTAGACCGATTCAACATGGGCAAAGTAAAACCAATGAGTTCTCCACTTGTAGGTCATTTGAAACTAAGTTTGTAGCAATGTCCTATAAATGAGAAAGAGAAGAAAGAGATGCAGAATGTGCCTTATGTATCAATTGTGGGTAGCATAATGTATGTCATGGTGTGCATAAGACCTCATATTACTCATGTCATTCGAGTTGTTAGTAGATTCCTCTCTAATCCTAGTAAAGAACTTTGGGTAGTTGTAAACTAGATTCTCAAGCATCTTAGAGGTACTTCCTGAAGAAATTTATAGGTCTAACTCATCTCATAAGACCGGTTCTACAAGAGGGCATTGCTCATTTTTTATAAACATGCCCAAGACCTTATCCACAGGTAATGTGAGATTATTCTTCAACACTCCCTCACGCGCAGACTAGTATTTTTTCTGGTCCTTGTCACGGGATAAGTAGTGTGGGCCCCCACTACTTCAGGATACTTGATTACTTATTCAAGGGGAGCTATGTCATGGCTATCCAGACTGCATAAATGTATTTTTTTGTCTATCGCAGAAGCTGAGTATATTGCAATCACTTAAGCTAGTAAAGAGTTGCTAAGTGATTGCAATGGATGAAGAAGTGCTTAGAAGAACTTGGTTAGAAACAAGAAAATTATATTCTTTACTATGACAGTCAGAGTGCTATCCATTTTAGTAAGAACTCAACATTTTATTCAAGATCCAAGCATATTGATGTGAGGTATCACTATATTTGTGATGCATTGGAGATGAAGTTATTGCAGATTGAGAAAATCCATACTAATGAGAGTGGGTTGATGACAAAAACATTGCCTATGCAAAAAGTTGAAGTATGTAAGAGAAAAGCAGGTATGGTGGAGCCCCTCACATAGTTGGGAGGGAGAGATGTCTTGGGTGGATCCCTTCTTGTGAGGGAATCACATGTGGTCACTTGAGTGGCATTTTAGTAATTTTTGAATGATAAGTTTTTTTTCTTATAAGAAGGTTGTGCCATGTATGTGGTGTGGAGAAAAAGAAGAAGAAAAAGAAAAGAAAAAGAAAAATTAGAGTAGAAAATATTTTGTTGTATTTTATGTGCACCCTAAAAATGTTAAATGCCTGAATTGTATTATATATGATTTTTAATACCTTATATTAAAATCAAAATAACCGATGTAAAATTGTCATGATTCCGAATCCCATATTTGAAATCCACGTGCAAACCAATAAGTTTAGAAACATTAGCTAAAAAAGATTCATATCTTGTGCTGTCACTATACTGTCACGTGGAATCTCACTTTTTGGTGAAGTTTGCAAAGATTTTACTAGGTTGATCTGTATATTCTTTCTTGAAGGTTCGGTAAATTAGCATATAGGTTAAAGTAATTCGTTCAAACGGGGCCTATTAAATTAGCAAATTGCAGTTTTCAATCATTTTCATTTGCCGGGAAAGTGTGTAAGTTTGATTTTTCCTATGTTACAGTAACACGCGCGTTTTATAGCTGGCCGAGTGGAGTTGGGAGTAATTAATTAGTTTTTATTGGTTTTTACGAAAGACTTTATATGCTAAAGAAAGACTCGAGTACAGGGCCGGATGGACTAATGCCAATGCTTCACTGTTCACCACTTGCTAGGCGCTTTCTTCAATATTAATGCAGCTTGATCTGGCTTCTCTATCTTTATTTTTATCTTTAAATTTAAAAAAAATATCTTTAAATTAACTTATGCATCTTCAAACTTTTGCATAACTATAAATACTACTTCTTCAAATTTGAAGAAGCACTATTTATTCTTTAAATATTATTTTACTATTTTTTTCTCTCTCCTAACCATTAAAATTAACTTTGTAGAATTTATATTAAGATGATTTTGATACATGAAATTTGTATTAAGTTGATAATATAAAGTGGATGCTAATTGTAAAATATATATAAAAAAATAATTTTAGGAAACAAATACAAAATAAAAAATAAAAATATTTTTTTATTATTTAGTTTAAATATGCATAAACCAATGTGGAAGTATTTCTTCATATGTAAAATCATTCTTCAAAAGATGTGATTTTGCATATGAAGATGCATAAACCACTACCAATGATCTAAGCATTCCCAATGGCTTATTTATCCTATATTTTAAAATACATCATCAAAACTTACTTTTTCTATTTTACATACTGACTTTTACAATATATTATACATTAACTTCTCTATTTTTTCTTCATATCATTTAAATATTATATTTTTTAATATTTTTAATTCATTTCAAATATTTTTTCTAACTATCAGTAATATTCTCAAATGATATTTGCAATATCTCTCCATATACAATGTCATATAATTATGTTCTATTTTAAATTAATCCAAATTTATAAACTAAACCAAATATAAATTAATTCAAAAAATAAATAAATAGCATGAGAGAGAAACTAATA
This sequence comes from Pterocarya stenoptera, assembly GCA_003123785.1. Lineage (NCBI taxonomy): Eukaryota > Viridiplantae > Streptophyta > Magnoliopsida > Fagales > Juglandaceae > Pterocarya > Pterocarya stenoptera. The sequence continues at coordinate 61,773 of QEOT01123977.1, forward strand.
ACATGAGAGAAACTAATTTAGGACTTTTGAGGAGATGAGGAAAATCAAATAGCATGAGAGAGAAACTAATTTAAAATGTTTAAAGATGAATAGTTTCCTCCACATCTAGCATGCTACTGTAGCAAAATGTAAAATGAAGAATGTAATACAAGATTCATTGGAGGGTATTTTTAAGAGAATTTCTTTATATTTTAAAGAAAAATGGCCGGCGAGGAAGGTGAGCATCTTTTTTTTTTGATAAACAAACTTTCATTAATCAAATAAATCACACCATAGCAGCTTGATCAAACCAAAGGGCATGATCTACAAACCTGGAGATAGATTCCCACCAGATAATAATGTCATCAAGATTCCAAACAAAACGTGCCAAATTATGAGCTACCCTATTCCCATCCCTATAAACATGTTGTATTTGTAATTCTGGAAAATGCCTCATCAACTCCTTAGCATCTTTAATCAGGTTACCATTTGGAGAGAAAGAATCTTGATCACCTTGTAATTCTTGAACTAGAGATAAGCAGTCCGTTTCGATCACTAGCTTTGGAATACCAAGTGGTAGGCAGATTTGTAAACCATGCAACACAGTTATCAGTTCAATGGTAATAGGTGCATCCACATCAGCTTCGAGTTTAGTAGCAGCCATGACCACTTTGCCATTTTCATCTCTCAAAACCATGCGAACTCCAGCTTTCCTTCCATTTGCAAAAACGGCACCATCTACATTTAGTTTTAAGAAACTTGGGGGAGGTGGTTGCCATTGACAGATCTGTTTCCTTACATTTGCATTAGAATTCTGTAGTTGTGTAAAGACTTTGTGAAGAGATATTGCATGATTCACTGCTGCCAGCGGTTCTACCACAGTTTTCTCCGTAACCATCTTATTTTGTCTGAACCACAGGCTCCATCCAATTAGAAAAAATAAAATAAAATCCGCAACACTTCCTCTTTCTATTATAAACCTAACAGCTTCCATAAATGTTGAATTTTGACGTACTGACTGCATCAGAGGAAGAAAATGCTGCCATGAGCTTCTGATCCAAGGGTAGAATAGAATAGCATGTTCCACATCCTCACCATTCGACTGGCAGAAACAACAAACATTAGCCACATCAATATTTTTATTTCTCAGGTTATTCAGAGTTGGTAGGATGTTTTTACAAGCTCTTCATGCAAAAATTTTAATTTTTCTTGGCACCTTCATTTGCCATATACCCTTCCAGATCTTCTTCTCAGCCATAAGAGTTGAACTTTCGCCATTTTCACCATAACTTAGAGTTTGAATAATCATTATGCACTCTTCATAGTAAAGTGCCCCCTTGTTTCTTCATTCCATATCCACTTATCCATGCATTCAGTCCTTGACAGTTTAATTTGTAGACTTGTCTGCTACATTTGGATTAAAGAGAGATCTAACTTCACTTATCTTCCACAACTTTGTAGTATGGTCAATAAGAGTATCAATTGTTTCATCCTCTTGAGCAATAGTAATTAAATTTTCTTCTAGAGCAGGCTGTAAACATTTATGGCTTGGCACCCAAAAATCCTTCCATATTTTTATGTACTCCCCTATCCCAACTCTCCACCGACAACCTGCCCATAGCCATTTTTTGGCTTCAAATATCCCTCTCCAAGCATAAGAAGAATTATGGCCTATCTTAGCTTGAAAGAAAGAGGTTTGTGGAAAATATTTGGCTTTGTAAATTTTTTGGAGCAAAGAACCTGAATTCTGCAATATCCTCCATCCTTGTTTTGCTAGCAAGGCCATATTGGAAGATTGTAGATTCTTGAAACCCATTCCACCTCGAAATTTTGATATACATAGCCTTTGCCAACTCATCCAGTGCACCTTCCTCTCTTCTTCCCTTTGCCCCCACCAAAATCTAGCCATCATCCTTTCCAAATCTCGGCACAAACCTACTGATAACTTAAAGCAACTCATGGCATAGGTAGGGATGGATAATGCTACAGCTTTAATAAGAACCTCTCTCCCTCCTTGAGATAATAATTTACGCTTCCAGCATTGCAATTTAATCCAAGCTCTCCTTTTGATATCTTCAAAAGCTCTAGTTTTTTATCTCCCCACTAGGTTTGGCAAACCTAGATACTTATTATATTGCTGAAAAGACCTAACACCCCACAAAGCGAGAAGCTCTCTTTGTCTTATCTCAGTAACATTTTTAGAGAAAACTATAGCAGTCTTTGTTTTATTTACCATCTGACCAGAGGCTAACTCATACTGATCTAGCCAAGTCTGAATGTGTGAAGTTGTTTGTATATCAGCTTTGCAGAAAATAAGACTATCATCTGCAAAGAGGAGATGGTTTACACTAGGAGCCCCTCTACAAACTTTTATACCTTTCACTAAATTTCCACTCTCAGCCTCCCTCAACAAGGCAATAAGTCCCTCAATGCAAAAAAGAAATAGGTAAGGGGATAATGGGTTCCCTTACCTAATACCTCTAGTAGGGGTGATATGCCCTAAAGCCTCCCCATTTACCAAGATGGAATAAGAAACTCTTTTAACACATTCCATAGTCAATTTGACAAAAGAAACAGCAAATCCCAGCTTCAGCATACTCTTTTCTAAGAACACCAACTCCACCCTATCGTAAGCTTTACTCATATCCAACTTGAGGGACATATACCCTTTTTGTCCATTTCTTTTATGCCTCAGGTAGTGTACTAGCTCATGTGCTACCAGAACATTATCAGTAATTAGTCTACCTTCCACAAAAGCACACTGTGTCACAGATATAATAGCAAGCAGTAAACTTTTCAATCTATTCACTATCACTTTTGCAATCAACTTATAGACTATGTTACAAAGGCTAATGGGTCAGAAATCAGAAACCAATTCACACTTCTTCTTTTTTTAGAATTAAGCGAATTAAAGTATGATTGAGATCTTGAGGGATACTTCCCGAATTAAGGGAGAGCAGCACATCTTGAGACACAGAATTTCCAACAATATGCCAATATTTCTAGAAAAGAAGTGGAGACATACCATCAGGTCCGGCACCTTAGTTGGGTGCATTTATTGAAGGGCCATCTTCACCTCCTCGGCAACATAAGGTTTTGTGAGCTGCTGGTTCATATCCATTGTTATTCTCCTCTCGACACAATCTAAAACACCAGTTTGTCCACTAAACCCAAATGTAAAAAAAAAAAAAAATTGCTGAAAGAAACTCACAATCAAATCATTCCTTTGTGTTCCTTCAACCCAATCACCTTGCTCATTTCTGAGGCCTTTTATCCAGTTTCTCTTTCTTGTTAAATTTGCTTGAGAATGAAAGAAACGTGTATTTTGGTCCCTTTCATGTAACCATTGCACTCGAGAGCGTTGTCGCCACATCACTTCCTCCCTCTCAAGCCATATTTGCATTTCATCTCGGGCTTTTGATAACCCCACTGGGTCAGACTGTCCATTATCATAATCTAGAATACATTCAAAGTTATGTTTAGCAATTTCAAGCTCTCTTTTTATGTGCTCAAAGGTAACTTTGTTCCACACAGCCAACTGCTCACCACACCCTTTTATGCATCTCATTACTCCCTCCATATTATGACATCTATCCCCAGTATTAGTCTTCCACACATTCTCAATAATGTCAGCACATTTTTTCTCACCTACCCACATAGCTTCGAATCTGAGTTGTTTCTTCATTCTTTTTCCTACAGTCAGGCCATCGGGTTCAAACCAAATGGGTAGGTGGTCAGAGTGTGCAGCGATACCATGTTTCACTAGCCCTTGAGGGAATAAACCAGTGAAACTGCTATTGACAAGAAAACGATTAAGTCTCGCATTGATTGTTCTACTGCCATCCCTTCCATTTGACCAAGTAAACTTTGGTCCACGATAGCTTATGTCTCGCAAGGAACAGTCAGACAACACATCCCTAAAAGCCTCCATTTGATTCGTAGGCCTTAATCTACCTCCCCTCTTTTCATTCAACTGCAGAATTTCATTAAAGTCTCTCCCTAACATCCATGGCCTATCATCAAGCGAGCTTAATTACGGATCAAATTCTAGGTCCCAAACTTGGTCTCGGTATGGGGATTCCCATAAATACCAACAAACCTCCATTCACAATTACCCTTTTCCTTCACCACAACATCAATGTGGTTTTGGGAAAAAGATTTTTGTTGGACCAAAACATCCCCTTTCCAAAGCAAAGCCAATCCCCCACTCTTCCCTACGCAATCAACAGTAAAACAAGAAGTAAAGCCCAGTTTGTACTTACAGAGTTCCATGGTCCGAGTCTTCAGCTTAGTCTCCTGAAGAAACACCATAGCCGGATCTTCTCTCGTGATCAAATCACTCAAAGCACGAATTCCCTGTGGGTTCCCAAGGCCACTGGAATTCCAACACAGTGTTTTCATGGCTGTCGGCAGTGCTGGGATCCAGCCTCTGCCGATAGATCAATTCGTACTTCGTGTAGTTGCTCTTCCTCACTAGCCCCCGGAACCACCCTCTTCCGTCATTTTCCTTCATAGGGAGGACTCTATTCTTCAATTGATGAAGCTTCAAGTTTTGTGGGGTGACTTTTGCTCGAGGAAGACGACTGCCCTTTACCTTCAGCAATAGGAATCACTTTCCTCTTTTGTCGAAGCCCTTCCTTTCTACGTGTGGTTGACTTGGGTATAGTCTCTTGGGCCTCACTCCGTATAATCCCCTCAGTTGCGAAGAAATATGGGCCTGTAGCTTTGAAGCCCTCCACAGACAAAGAATAAGTCGAAGATTGGAATCCTGTAATGGGAGGGATATCATGTTGATGTGGAGAGGTCTCTTTTGATTCACGCCTTATCCCTGTAAATACTCCGTCTCCCTCGCCTCCACTCCCAGATTTGAAACCACCCTCAATTGTTTCCACAACATGCTCCGTCACTTCCGCTTGCACGGCACGTAATGGCGCAGTAGTTTCGATTTCAAAAGATGGAGTGTTTTCTGCCGTAATTACCTCCTGCACACTCCCATCCCGTCGTTGATCCTCTGACTTGGGATTCTCCGCCATTGACGCCTGGCAACAAACAGCCATTGGCCACCGTAGCAGAAGTTCCACGCCCCACTCCCCGCAGCCACTGTCCACAAGGAAAAGGTGTATTCACTTCATCGAAGTCTTTCGCTAGTTCACAGGCACGATGCGCATGGCCAATCCTCCCGCAAATATAACAAAAATCCGGTAGACGCGCATACGAGAAACGCACCTAATAGGGTACTCTAGAGCCAACACACAGTTTCTTTCCTCTCAACAGGGGTTTCCCCATCTACCAAATCGCATAAATTCACCCCAAGCAATCTCCCCATCTACCAAATCGATGTCTTCCACTAAACCCAGTGATTTCCCAATGATCTTTCCAACTTCTACACTGCATGCAGCCAGTGGTAGATCATGCACTTTGACCCAGAAGGATGCCATCGTTAACTGTAGTTGCTTAATCTGTTGGAATCCATCAAAATCCTTGACTAACACTAGTTTTTTGTCAAAAGTCCACGGGCCATCACGAACAACACGCTCCTTATCACGTACATCCTCAAACTCTGCCATGATGAACTTAGAGTCCAACTCCTGTAGTTTTAACCCTCACACAAGCCTCCAAACTCTTCTAAGCATTTGCTTGAAAGCCCCCTGATTATAATTACGCACCGTAACCAATTGGATAATCAAACATCTTTCACTTCTTTCGACGATGTTGCTAACCAAATCGGCACTAACAAGAACTATCTCTTGTTCCGATTCTGTCAACGATAGCTTTCCATAGAGTTCTTCTAACTCCTCCGCCATACTGGTTCACATAAAAAATCAGAACCCTACACTAAGATGACAGGACCGGAAGCAAAGACCTCTACACATAAGAGACGAGAGAGGAACTCTGAAGTAAGGTGAGCATCTTCTTAAAAATGTAAACTTAGTAAATAATTTTGTTATCAAATTATTTATCTTATTTTCTTGAAAATGTTATTTATCTTATTATAATATTGATATCAAATAATAGATAAATAACAAAACTTAGTAAATAATTTCTACTCACGATTTAATAACACCTCAGAAATCACTACAAGAAAACTGTTTATTTGTGACCAATTAATTCCAGTGAAATGGCTATTTAGTTGCAAATAGTCATTTCGTTGCAATAAATTGATCACAAAAGTCCGTTTTTCTTGTAGTAAATGAAGTAATAATAGTTAAAATGATAAAAAAGAAAAAGAAATTTTGCTATTTTTTCATGTATCGTTTACATTTTTTATTATTTCCTTTGTTTTAGGTTAATAATAAAAATGAAATTGTCTCTTGGAAATTTTGTTCATAGAGTGAAAGTCCTCTCCTTCTCTGGAGGGTGGGGTTTGAAATATCTGCTTTAGGTAGAGTGTGATCTCTTAGACGGTATGTTTGTAGAGAGTTATAGAAGTTAAGATAATACTAGTCACAAATGAATTTGTATACTGGTGTAGCCCCAACCGTGAGTAGTTGGCTTGTAATCTTGATTTTTTCCTGTATGTATCAGTTACAACTGTAATTTTGCTTTCATGAATGAATGAACTCCATTTCCCATAAAAAAGTTAAAAAAAAAAATTTTAAATGATCATGGTGAATAATAATAGTTATTTATCTCATATATATATAATTATTACCTTTATTAATGTTTTTTGGTCACTATATATACGTATGTTATGCTGATCAGGGACGAGGATGTTGAGAAGCAAGGTCCCAAGAAAAATGGTATTGGTTCAGAACAAAAGAAAATAATAAAATTGGCAATTGGGCCAGTCAATCAACGTTTGACGAAAATTATTTCAAAAACGCCATGATGGTTGAGGCTCTAGTACTTCCATTGGGATGTGGCGTTTTTAGTGGTGTGTGTAGTTGCAGTAACAGTGGACCCTTTGTTCTTTGGAAAAGTATTTGCATCCGCCACTGTGCGGTATCAGCCTTTTGCACACCTAACGTGTCATCCATTGGCGCTCTCCCCCATCAACACGGTTCCTTTGTCGTTCAAATTTCGTCTAAATTTTTTTCTTTCCTTTCCCCTCATCACCCAATTCATCTTCATCCTCTGATTTATTCAGACCAGCACTGTGCAGCTTCCAAATTCGAGATGCTACCGAAACTGAGAGAGAGAGCTTGGACTGAGAGAGAGACAGAGACGATGAGAGAGAGAGAGAGCAGGCGAGAGAGAGAGATTGAGAACTGAGAAAGAGCTCGAGATGAGAGAGAGAGCGCAAATGAGAGAGAGAGACCGAGATGAGAGAGAGAGCGAGAATGAGAGAGAGACCCAGATGAGAGAGAGAGACCTAGATGAGTGAGAGAGAGCGTAGATGAGAGAGAGATTGAGATGAGAGAGATGGTGAGAGAGAGAAGAGATGAAAGTGATTAAAAAATAAAAAAAAAGAGATGACCACGTAGGGTGTGCAAAATTACACACCACAACAGTGGCGGATTCCTATCATTCCTCTTGTTCTTTTATCTTCCTGTCATCAACGAGGCTACCAAATGCATTGCTTTAGATAAGACTTTGAGAATCTTTGCTACTAGTGTGCGATCTTTCTTGGATTTGGTTGCTCGGTCAATAGCAAGCAGTGATTACTGTTACTCGAGGTCAGACAACGTAATTAACATTCTCGCCATTCTTCCAGTCCCCCAGGTATCCGTATTATCACAAACTCATTAAATTATCATATCTTAAGAAATTAATGGATCGTAACAAAAACATTATTCCAATTTTATTTATGAACAACAGGTTCTAGTGACAATTATATTTTCTGAAATGAGAGGTTCGAGATTTCGGCATGGCAGGAAATTCCTAAATGCAGTTATTCTGTTGCAATAAGTGCCAAAACTTTTCCGAATCTACAGATTGTGGAAAATAGTCAACGAGCATATCATCCTACCTAAGAGTAGTCCTACAACTACTTATGTTAAAGTGATGAACGCAGAAAGCAGCTACAAGAATATGATGATGATCCCACCCAAAGGTTTTGCAGTGATGAAAGCTAGATTCAATCTCTTTCTGTATCTCGTTGCCAGTCATGTACGTATGTTTAACAATTAATATTTCATCATTTATTATTATCTCTACTAATTTATAATTAATTAGTTGGGGATGAAATATTTATCTTTGATCATCAGATACTGGGTGCTTTTTGGTACTTCACCTCCATCGAATGAGAGACCACTTGCTGGAACGTGGCCTGTAAGCATGATACAGGATGTAACAAGACTTCTTTTAACTTTTTTTTTTTTTTTGATAAAAGAGGATCTTGTTCCATTCATGAAAGGGGACTTACAAAGTTGACTTAAAAAAGTCAATTACAGACGATAATAGTTTCCCAGCACACTTCCGCGACTGGCTTGGTCTAGTCCAGACGGCAATCTCTACAGACAGAAGTCTGAGAGACAGCACCTCTCTATCTAAGATAGAGGTAACAGTAACCCAACAAACAATCCTCCATACTCGACTAAGCGGGATATGGAGTTGGAAAACCCCATCTTCTCCGCCATCGCGAAGCGGGGACATAAAAACCATTCAGACCTAGGTCTTAATGGCGTTATATTTTTGGATTTTTATTTACTAGAAAGTAAAGACAAGACGTAAAGAAAATTACAATGTGAAAACACTGTAAGCGAAAAATCAGTGCACGAAAAGGCAGTTGGAAGAGAAACCGACGGTCGAGCTTGGAAGAACCAGAGGTGCCGAGTTGGGAACGGCCATGCGTTGCAGTGGTTGATTGTTCCTTGGTGGAGCGTGGGGCTCACGCGCTGGCGAACTCTGAATTCTTTGACCCGCGCGTGCGGGCTACGCGCCGCTCCGATGGAGGCTGCATTTGGAGGTTTTGCAGATCGGCGGCATGGTAATCTCCTAGTGGGACGCGTGTTGTCTGCTGAGTGCCGGAAAGTCACGAACGTCGATTCCCCTTTGGCTGGCCTGAAAAGACACAAAATTAAACTAAAACTACACTAAATGGAAATGCAGATGGGAAAGGAGCAAGGATGAGGGGGGAGGAGCCTAAGCTCCCAGCCCCTCTGGCCGATCTCGATGGTGAGTAAGATTAGGGGGGGAGAGTTCGGGAGCTTTCCGGGAGGTTATCTAAACAAAACTCCCACACCCTTTCGAGACTTCTTTTAACTGTGGTCATGGTTTTAGCAATATCACATTTTAAAATAATTTTTGCTCTTTAGAAAAACTAGATACCACTCTCTTCGATTTTGGAATATTCCAAGAAGCCCGTCAATCTGGTATTCTGGAGTCCATGGATTTTTTGCGAAAGACCATCTTCTGTTTTCGGTGGGGCCTGCGAAATTTGAGGTACGTGCAAGTTACACTTTTTTATTAATATTATTATTGAGATACGTAATCATACATGCATTTTATTCCTTTAAACTTAATTACTCACCCATTTTACAATGTAATGTAATCAAACATAATATATTGGAAGTACCACTTTGAGACATAACTAAATCGTACTACGTACGTACCAAAAATACTAAGATATGCATGATGATCACATCTTAATATCCAACCATCCATTAAAATTATGCCATATATATACATGATACCTTTTTTTTTATTCTTTACTTATTTCAATGATTAAAATCGAATGAAAGTGATATTTGATTAAACATTATGGTTTAAATGTCCGACGTGCTTGCAGTCAAAGTAGTAATTCAACTATTACAATATTAATTTCAACAAATTAAAGATAATAACTTGAAGGTAAAAAGACGTTTTGAGGGTTTGTTTGTGTGCCCCATGGCTGCCGCCGGGGGTCCCCCTAGGCCATCGGCGCCATCTGGGCGGTTGTGGTCCTTCGTGCGCTTGGTGGCGCAGTCCCTGCAGCAGCTACTTGAGGTGGATATCATGTTTCGACTGGCCAAGCTAGTAGATGGGGAATTTTGTGTGGTTTTCACCATAGAGGAAGTGGAGTGTTCGGCTGCCCTTTTCAGATTCTCCATGGTTATGAAATTTACCAAGTAGCGTCCTTCTCTGGATGTGATTCAGGCATTCATAAGGAGTAGATAGGGGTTGGAATCTCAACCCGTCGTCTCGGCAATGCAAATGGCCCGAAATGTGTTCGTGAGGTGCTTGAATGAAGATGATTTCGTGAAGGCTTTTTCAAGGGAAGCAACGGACATAGAAGGAGTGCCCTACTGAGGACTTCACTGGAAGCCAGAGTTTGATGAAGAATCTAAACCCTCGATGGTGCCGGTATGGGTATTCCTACCTGGTTTGCCCCAAAATTTTTTCCACGAAGCTTGTTTGAAAAATATTGTTGCTCTTGTTGGTCGTTTCTTGCGTCGTGACAATGCTACGAAGTGTGCTACCAAAACGGATGGGGTGAGAGTGTGTTTGGAAATTGATGGGGCAAAACAACCTATACGTGGCATCTGGATAGGTACCTCGCACCATGAAAGGAGTTGGTATGTGGAATTTGAATATGAGACTTTGCCCGGTTACTGCACTAGATGTAAAAAGTAGGGTCATAATATGAAATCGTGTAAGTGGAAGGAAGGGCAAATAAAATTTTGGATCGGAGAGTGAAAGACGGTGACAAGCAGATGCAGGTTTGGAAGCTGACATGTCAGAACCATAAAGTGAAACAAGTAATAGAGGTGGGGCCAAATGGATCCTTAGTGAGTGTGGAAAATGAGGGTGAGGCTGGACCAAGTTTCTCCAAAGAGGGAAATGCTCTGGTTAACATAGGTGGCGTGGGGGAGGTAAAGGTGACAGGTCCTGAGGTGAATGGTGTAATGGGGGTGCACGAGAGTCGTGAAACAGAGGCCCCAACAAGTGCAAATAGCTTGCTCTTGCAGAATAATCACAGCTTGAACTATGAGCAGGGGAACCTTGTAAATGTCGTGCCTGTCGCTGAGGTTGGTAACAATGTAAGGGACCACCATGTGTTGTCAATGAGTGCTGGGTGACCGATAAATCACTTAAATGTGTCACATCAATTTAAGTTTATAATTATGGTTGCTCAATTTTGCGTGAAGTCTAATTTTGCTCATTTGTTTGTGAACACGCAGGTTGCCAACAGATACAGGCCAAGACTAAAACTACAAGTCATTTTGTATATATATTCAGTTGTTTAAACTTTCACTTGTCGTATACATTTATCATTCCTTTATTCATTTTCTATATATGTTTTATTTGCTGGCATATTACGATAGGTTTGGTTTGTTAGTCTGTTATAGGATGCTCTGTATCTATGCTCGACAGCACAGTCTTGTAAATCAGCTTGAATGGAATTGAACTAGAATCGTTTCCTCCATTGTTCTGCTCTCTAATTTTCCTTCGCACAACTCCTTGTTCACTCCCTTACATGGTATCAAGAGCCATCGAGAGTATTTTCAATGGCACCTCCCAGCCCCGAATCTCCCAAGTCTCGTACTGACCCAAAATCAAACACCTCATCTCCATACCTCAACCTTAATGATCCAGCGAATCCATACCGGCTTGACCACGGCGATAACCCAGCCCTAACCCTTGTTGCGGATCTTCTTACTACTGAAAATTATGCAACTTGGTCTCACTCCATTCGTCGTGCTCTTCGAGCAAAAAACAAGCTCGGCTTCATAACCGGTTCTCTCATCAAACCATCTAAACCCACAGACCCTTTACTCAAGCTCTGGGAGCGCTGCAATGACATGGTCATTTCTTGGCTCCAAAACTCGATTAGTCCCTCTCTCCAGTCCAGCGTTTTGTTCGTTGATACTGCTCAAGAAATCTGGTTGGATCTTCAAGAGCGATTCTCTCAACAATATGGTCCCGTATCTACCAACTCAAGAAGGACCTGGCTGCTTTGCTTCAAGAACACGATTCGGTAAGCATTTACTATGGCAAGTTAAAAGGTCTTTGGGATGAACTTTCTATATACGACCCCATTCCCGCTTGTAATTGTGGTTTTATGAAAACCTTGTTGGATCGATCTCAAAGAGATTGTGTACTACAATTTCTAATGGGTCTCAACAAATCTTATTCCCCCATCCGAGACCAGATCATGCTTATGGATCCCCTTCCCCCTGTATCCAAAGTTTTTTCCCTAGTCTAACAAAAAGAAAGACACCACCAAATGATTTCCCACACTCCATCCCCCGAAACAATGGCTATGGCAATCAAGAAACCCTTTAGTTCTTCAAAATTTTCCCCTAAGCCAAACCAATTTTTCAAAAAGGACCGTCCCTACTGCAGCCACTGTAAAATCACTGGCCATACTTTCGAGACTTGCTTCAAGGCTGGCAGTGCTGAGCCTCCTTTTTGCACACATTGCAACTTGACTGGCCACACCATTGAGAAATGCTACAAACTCAATGGTTATCCACCTGGCCACAAATATCATGCCAAGTAGCAACAGCCCTCTGGTTTCCTTGCAAATCAGACATCTCTTTCATTTGCTAATGATTCTGATGACAACAATGATGACAAATTTGGATTGACCAAGCAACAATATCAGCAACTAATGGCATTGATCCAGCCTCAGGCTTCGCCAATTGCGGCTTCTATTACCTACTCCAAGAACCCAACTCAACCTTCTTTTTATACAGCATCATGTTCCAAGATGAGTGGTACTATTATCTCTCTATCTACACACACTCACAACTCAATAAATACATCCTCTATCGATTGGATACTGGACACAGGTGCTACAGACAACATGGTCTGTAGCACCACCTTTTTCACCACCATCACATCCACTGTTTCCTATTTTGTGAAACTACCTAATGGTCATTCAGCCCCTGTCACACATATTGGAACAATTCAGTTAACTAATTCCTTCACTTTATATGATGTTCTCTGTGTGCCATCATTTGCTTTCAGCAAACAAGCTAACCTCTACCCTTAATTGTTGTTTGCTATTTTTTCCACTCACTGTTTTATTCAGGACCTGCATTCATGGATAACGATTGGGAAGGTTGAGCTCAAGCATGGCTTGTACCACCTCATTTGCAAGGAAGTTCTTCCATCAGCTCTGACCACTTTCCTCTCAGCACACAAATACAGCAACAATACAAATTTCACTTGTTTCACTTCTATTACAAACTCTATTTCCAATACTGACTTGTGGCATTGTTGCCTAGGCCATTTATCATTTCCAGATTACAGTTAATTTCAGATCCTCTTGTACACAAGCAAATTTCATCTATTAATGAAAAATCTTGCACAATTTGCCCCTTAGCTAAATTCCATCGTTTACCATTTCCTGTTAGTTCACACTCTTCATCAAGAATCTTTGAGCTCATCCATTGTGACTTATGGGGTCCTTGCTCCACAATTGCTCATGATGGCTCAAAGTATTTCTTGACCATTGTTGATGACTTTTCCAGAACTATATGGCTGTATTTGCTTGCTGCCAAAACAGAAACCAGAAAATGCATTGAAGCTTTTTACAATCTTGTTGAAACACAATTTCAAGTGAAAATTAAAATCTTGCGAAGCGATAATGGTGCTGAATTTAACATGCAGGATTTTTTTAATCACAAAGGAGTCATCCACCACAAAATTTGTGTAGCAACACCTCAATAAAATGGCATTGTCGAGAGGAAGCACCAGCACTTATTAAATGTGGCTCGTGCCCTTCTTTTTCAAGCTGGTCTTCCCTTAACTTACTGGAATGAAGCTATTCTTACAGCCACATACATCATTAATAGGCTTCCATCACCTCTTCTACACAATAAAACACCTTATGAACTTATTTTCAATAAGAAGCCTGAATATGCCCATATGAAGATCTTTGGTTCTTTAAGCTTTGCTGCCGCACTCATTCATAATAGAAAAAAACTTGACCCGAGAGGTCGTGCATGTGCATTCATTGGTTATCCTTTTGGAACTAAGGGATACAAACTTTTGGATCTCAAAACTAGCACCATCTTCATTTCACGGGATGTTACTTTTCATGAATCCATTTATCCTTTTCAAACACCTCCTTCCCCTCTCTCACCAATACCACCTATGCCCATTTTTTCCTCTCCCTTAGCACCTTTCTCTAAATTCCCACCTTCCAATCCTACTACTCCTATATCCTCTTCTCCTTCACACTCTACCCCTCCCATTGTATCTGTTGATTGTCCTATTCTCTCCTCCTTTTCTCCTACTTCTCCATCAACCACTTCCATCATTCCTATGCCCGCTGCCCCTGCACCTCGCAGGTCAACCAGAAACAGGACTGCCCTTCAATATCTGAAGGACTTCCACTGCAAACAGGTCAGGCTTGTCTCACCTCAGCAATAAGCTTCCGCAGTAGATCCTTTATTAAATGGTAAGTCTTTTTCTCTATCTGATTGCTTATCTTACAAGCATTTTAACCCCTCTTTTCAAGCCTTTTCATCATCCATTTCAATTCAAAACGAGCCTACTTCATACACACAAGAAATTAAAGATTCTGAGTGGAGCAAAGCCATGGATGTTGAAATTGAAGCTTTGGAAAATGACCATACTTAGACCATCACTGATTTGCCTAAAGATAAACAAGCAATCGGTTGTAAGTATGTCTATTGCATTAAATTCAAGTCTGATGGTACCAAAGAAAGACTTAAAGCTAGACTTGTAGCTAAAGGCTACACCCAACAAGAAGGCATAGATTATGATGAGACTTTTTCACCCGTTGCCAAGCCTGTGACCGTAAGATGCCTTCTTAGTGTTGCTGCCATCAAAGGATGGTATTTACATCAGTAAATAATGCATTTCTCAATGGTAATTTGCATGAAGAAATTTACATGAAAAAACCCCCGGGATACACTAAGGGTAAACCAAATAAGGTTTGCAAATTGCTTAAAAGCCTTTATGGCCTTAAGCAAGCCTCAAGACAATAGAACTCCAAACTTACTTCATCCATCATTGATTTCGGTTTCATTCAATCAAAGTCGGACTATAGTTTATTTACCAAGCACGAAGGAGACAGTTTCAATGCTTTGCTGATTTATATTGATGATTTTCTGGTTGCTAGCAATTCCAACGATTCCATTGCATCTCTAAGAACTTTTTTGAATAGTGAATTCAAGATTAAAGACCTTAGCTGTCTTCGTTATTTTTTGGGTTTGGAAATTGCTAGATCTTCCAAAGGTATACACATTTGTCAAAGGAAATATGCCTTAGACATTTTGGCGGATTCGGGTATGCTTGGATGCAAACCCCTTAGACTTCCTATGGATCAACACTTTAAAATAAGTAAGTCTGAAGGCACACCACTCCCTGATCCCAGCATATTTCGAAGACTCATTGGTAGGTTATTGTACCTCACAATAACCCGCCCAGACATTTGTTTTGCTATCCAACTATTAAGTCAAGTTATGGATCAGCCCTCTTCCTCACACTTGGCAGTAGCTTACCGCATTTTGAGATACATTAAAACAGCACCTGCTCAAGGTCTTTTATTCCCATCAGCATCTCAGCTTCAACTTACAGCTTATTGTGACTCGGATTGGGCCTCTTGCCCTAACTCTCGTCGGTCTACAACAGGATATTGTGTTTTCTTGGGTCAATCTCTTATCTCTTGGAAGTCTAAGAAGCAAACGGTTGTCTCAAGATCATCAGTTAAAGCCGAGTATCGCTCCATGGCTGCCACCTGCTCAGAAATTACTTGGCTTAGATATCTTCTCCATGATCTTGGTATTTCTCATCCACAGGCAGTTGCTCTCTACTGCGACAACCAGGCATCCCTTCACATTGCTGCCAATCCGGTGTTCCATGAGAGAACCAAGCATATCGAGCTCGATTGCCACTTGATACGTGACAAAATTTAAGAAGGAAGTCTCACTACAGCTCATGTCTCCTCTCAAACACAGTTGGCCGATACATTCACCAAAGCTCTACCATCTTATCTTCTTCAAGCACACTTATCCAAGATGGGAATAGTCAATTTCTATTTTCCATCTTGCGGGGGGGTGTCAACAGATACAGGCCAAGACTAAAACTACAAGTCGTTTTGTATATATATTCAGTCGTTTACACTTTCACTTGTCATATACATTTATCATTCTTTTATTCATTTTCTGTATATGTTTTATTTGTTGGCATATTACGATAGGTTTGGTTTGTTAGTCTGTTATAGGATGCTCTGTATATGCTTGACAGCACAGTCTTGTAAATCAACTTGAATGGAATTGACCCAGAATCTTTTCCTCCATTGTTCTGCTCTCTGATTTTCTTTCGCACAACTGCTTGTTCACTCCCTTACACAGGTGGCCACATTCAAAAACGAAAGTGAAGAATTGTTGTATGAGATCACCTGTAAGTTTCTCAAGTAAGTGCACTACAATCAAAGTAGCTACATTGTTCGAGAGGGAGAACCATTGGATGCACTGATCTTCATGGTGAAAGGAATTGTGTGGATGTATACAAGTAATCATGGCAATAAAACTAGGTGTCTTAAGACAGGCGACGTCATTGGAAGACATCTTGTAGAGTGGGTGCTGGAATCCCCTGGACTATCCAACCTTCCCTTATCGACAATGACTCTCAAATGTCATACGAAAGTTGAAGGGTTTTGTCTTATGGCTTCCGACCTCAAGGATATCATGTCTCAATGCTGGTGGAAATTTATCAAGTTCAGACACATCGCCCAATCTGACTCGGAACAACTGAAACATTCTGCAACTTCATCCATCCAAGCAGCATGGCGCCGCCACGCCCTCCATCCTCATAAAGTTCTTGAATGAGGCTACCAAGTCTGCCCATGCTGTTGGCTAAGGCCACTGGCCAACAGCTCCCCAAGTTTAGATAAGTGTACCACTTAATAATTAATCTAGTGTTATCAAATGCTCTTGCTCTTTGTCGAAATACAATAAATAGATTGTTTAAGAGGACTTGTATTACGTTGTGGATTAATACTGTACTTTTTTTTTTATGTCATTAGATAAATTGCAGTTGCTTGATTTTAATATTGAGTGGTTATAACATCAGTAGGAAACCATAAATAAACAATTTTATAATAATAAATGAAAGCGATAATATTGTTGCACATTATCAATTTGAGAAAGGAAAAAGTAGGCTCACACCTTCAAATTATATATTGGATGTTGTATTTTAATATTCTGCGAATCTGCACCATTATCCATGAAATCTTGATAGTCGGATATTCTTGACGGTGCGATATGTTAAGTTTGGTAGTTTTAATTTTTGGTGCAAAATACAAAATTCCTACTGTTATTGTATTTTTTTTATAGGATGTTTTGAGGTCTTTGCGACCTAAGAATTTAGTACAGCTTCAATGTATAGATCCACCAAAGCAGCCTCTCCAACAAGTTGGCAAGTTTTCACTATAATTTAATGCGCTTGTCCTCTCCAACAAATCATGTATGCTCTAAATCAATTATAAATAAAAGAAATTAAAGAGGGGCAAAGAGCCGAACAAGTGTATCCTAACAATCAATACAGGCCTGAAAAATCTACATAAATAAAAACAAACGATCAAGAATATTTGACGAAACCTGCTTGGTACCAGTACTTTTTTTCTTGACCCAATGCAATATGCGTGGTTAATTAAAGAGATGGCCCCGCCTTCAAATTAGCCGCTGTAGGAAGATCTTAATTTCTTTTAAAGAGATGTACGTCTAATCTCATACAAAAGATGAATGAAGGTGAGAACTGAATTGATCTTAGAGAAAGTGGAGAAACCTTTGGGCGTGACATTAACTCATGAGATTAATTCCAAAAAAAAAAAAAACCTTTCCTAGCTTCTTGACGCTTACGGTTGATCTATGGAGAAAATTCTTTGTTAGTGTAAAATAAGTGTATTGGCATATTCTTGTGATAACTTGTGTTAAATTGTATTGTAATAGTGTTGATTGGGATAAAGTGAAAAGGGATTGAATTCAACTCAACAAGGCTCAACCGGAACCCTAATAGAGATCAGTTCGCTCGACACTCTCTCGAGATTGCGCTGAGCAAACATTCATACAGAGAGTTCGCTAAACACCGGCTTGACATGGCGCTCGAGCGAAATCCAAACAGAGAGTTCGCTCAACACTCGGTCGACATGGCGCTTGAGCAGTAACTTAGACAGAGAATTCGCTCGACACCCACTCAACTCATGGCTCGAGTGACTCTTGGATATAACAAGCGCTTGAACTTGCTCAACACTCTACTAGAGCGAATGTTCAAAAATATCACTTTAACTAGGATTTCAGCACCATGTTCCATGCATACTATAAATGGAGGCTTGTTCATTTCTTCAGCTTGTTCATTTTGTAGCCTCTCAGTTCCGGTGGCTCCATAGCAAGCAACTTTGCCATACTTTCAGGCTTTATTCTCAGCAATGGAGGACTTGGGCCGCTTGTTTCATCCAGGCAGCCTGGCGCCGCTATAATAAGAAGAAGCTTGAAGAGTCTCTTCAGGCAGCGGAGAATAGATTGCAAGATGCATTGGCCAAGGCTGGAGGGAGCTCGCCAAGCTTAGGTGCCACGATTTATGCCTCGCGGTTTGCTGCTAATGCACTTCGTTTGTTACGGCGAGATGGTACACGCAAGGCAAGGGTGGCAGATAGAATTCCACCTATTTTACTTCAGAAACCAACGGAGCCCCATTTTGCTTCTAAAGAGCAATAGGTACACTATCCCTGGCGAATTTATATGCTTTGTTTTGTTGTATTAAGTGTGAAAATTAGATAATTTTTTGTCTTTTCTACAGAGAGAGAGCAATGGAATCACATTATCGTAGAAAATTAAACATTCATAATTCATTGGCTATGAGGCCTGTGAACTTTGTGTCATCTATTCTACTATTTTTTTTCTATCTATCTATCTGTTTACTAACTGATCTCTATGCAGCCAACACATGAGCGACACCTGGTGATAGGCAGCAGCTCTTATCAGATGCTGTGAAGGAATTGTGCTGGGCACGTGAGCAGTCGATGGGTTCACTGAAGATGAATAAGAGACGCTGGATGAGGACACGTGTCGTGATCTGTGGGGCTAGTATATATATATGTGTTAGTGCTTTCTAGGGTTAGGAGAGTTGATTTGGGGCATTTGTGTATTCTGCCGTCTTCGATAAGTTCTTTGTACAGAGAGGGAGAGTTCATTCTAGGGTTTATTACCGAGGGAGAAACAAGGCTAGATCATGGCTTGTTTGGCTCGGCATTAGATGGATCTTGTGTATGATACATTGGCTTTGAAGATTGCTCAATAAAGAATAATCTCTGAGGCTGTTCCTGCCGTGGATGTAGGCCATTAGGGCCGAACCACGTAATCTCTGTTGTTTTCTCTTCTTATTTCATTCCTTTATATTTCTTGCTTATTTACTGC
Organism: Pterocarya stenoptera; assembly: GCA_003123785.1. Taxonomy (NCBI): domain Eukaryota; kingdom Viridiplantae; phylum Streptophyta; class Magnoliopsida; order Fagales; family Juglandaceae; genus Pterocarya; species Pterocarya stenoptera. The sequence continues at coordinate 81,008 of QEOT01123977.1, forward strand.
TTATTCTTGTTGTTCTTGGTATCTTTATCTCTGATACTT